>JAOTRR010000020.1:8675267-8686814 GCA_028570945.1 Gogo arcuatus | reverse complement strand
GGATACGGCGGTCCCACTGTATAAGCAAAAATGTTATAAATAACCTTTGCTTGAAAAAAAACATTCAGAAGCAGGAAGGCAACTCTCTCAACAGAGCTGTGATGCAGCTCGACTCGTGCCATGTTGCTAACTAGCTAATATCTAAGCTTGGGCTTTTCACAATAATGGACTTGCTGCCTCGTGAATTGTACGTCATATCTGGTCTTGCATGGTTGGTGCTCCATAGCATTCCGTTAAATACAGTCAGGTGGGAATACAATATCTGTAACTTTTCTGTTATGGATGACTGAGTGGGAATGAAAATTTATCTTTCCCATGTTGTTTTACCTCATACATTAACGGATTTCTTATGTGAAAGGGGCTACAGCCTTATATTAACGCTTTCAGCCTAATATGTTATTGTTTCTATACTAACAGCTTATTCACAGGCATTTGTAAGGCAGACACTGCACATAAACAGATTAAAAAAATGTAATCATTGATATAGTGAAGTTTTCTGTGAGGAGATGTTGAATTAGAGTTTTTGGAAGGACTCTCCAGTTTCAGCACTTTGTAGCTTTAGGTTTTCCGACACGGGATTATCTAAGGACAGAAGGCTTTGTGGTTTCTTAGTAACATGGCTGCATTTTTTTTAAATGCAACCTTTAAAATGACCTTTAAAAGAGAAAAAAAGAGATTCTGATGAGGGAACACCTGTTTATAATGTAAGTGATGACAGGAACTAGCTTGTTTCATGGATATTCCACGACATGAAATGTAACTATAAGTAGATAAAAAGTATGTGTTGTTTTTGAGCAAATTAAACGACTGTTAATGTTGGCAAAATGCTGTTGTATAAGAGAAATAAAACACACTGGGACATGCTCTTAATGGAACATAATCAACTTCAGGGTGGTAAAAGTAACTCCGCTGACATCCAGTTGTCAATTATTTTCCTATAAGAGTATATCTGTTGTGTTTTATTCCTTATATATGAATCTCTTATATGACTTTATTACGGACGAAGGGGAATGAGGATGCGTCAGTGGAACAGCCCAGACCTTTACGCATAAGTAACACACAACATTCTTTAAGGTTCCATGAGCAGTGTTGGTCCTGGGCAGTGTGTGAAATCGTTTGTAATCAGTTACATATTCCACACAAGTGGAATATTCCTTCATTCTTTTGGATTGTCCAGACAAGGGTGCTACCCGTACTAACAGCACCTCAGTGGCATGAGTAGTCTATGTATCACAAAATAAGTATCCAGATCCAGAAGGCTAACAGGTACAAGGTGTTGTGCTGAATGTATTCACGAACAGTACTGTGCATAGGTCTTAGGTACATGCAAAGAAATGCTATAGAGCAAAGATGCCCTGAGAAATAATGAAATTAAATGTTTCTGCATTAAAAAAACTATAAAGAGCAATAAATAGTAATAAATGGAACAAAGTCAATATTTGGTGTGATGGCCCTTTGCTTTAAAAAAAAATACTGTAGTAGTCTCAGGTACAATTAGTGCAGTTTTATAAGGACATGAGTTGTAGTTTTTACTGAGCATCTTTCAGACCCCGTCACAGTTCTTCTGGAGACTTTGACTGTCGCACTTACTTCTTATTTTTGCAGCAAAACCCATAAGCCTTCGTTATGTTTCTGTTTTTTTGCCTGAAAAATGGTGTGTTACGTAATATGCTGCTTTCTTTACTGACACACAAATATTTTTCTGCAACTAATGTTTGGAAATCTAAAATGTTTCTGTACTGACTTGACAATGTAGAAGTCATAAAATAAAAATCTATAACAGTTTATACTCAAAGAAATAGGGTGAGTAAGACTTTTGTACAGTACTGTATATTTCCTGGTTATGCTCTGTGCTGTGCGGTGCACATTGTCACAGTGATCAGGGTGGTTTGTTCACAGTGGGGTTTAGCAAATCACAGCTAATTGCTGTGTATACAAATGGCACTGGGTTCTGTCTGGTTGCTCCATGTTTTCACTTACGTGCATTGGCATGACTGCAGTAACAGAAACAAGTAACACAGTGCTTTTATAGTGTGATAGTAGAAGACCTACACACGCTCACACACGGCTATCCGCACCCACTGACCTTGTTTGCACTGACTAATAGGAAAAGCTTTTTCCTTTCGACCCTTCAAGTCTGTTGTGTTTGCCCAGTGCAGCTGCTCTGATACGAGGCTGTGATTGAAGGTCTCTAACAGATAGCGGAGTGACGCTGTGACTCAGTATTTACATGCTTAGTCACTCCCCTGGAGCATGTACGGATGAACTCTGATTAGAGAAATTGTTTATTAGTAAGGCTCTGTTATTTAGATCCTGTTATTATGCTTTCATCAGTATGAGATGACAGAGAGAATACTGTTTATCAGAAATTTGAAAAGGAACTCAAGTTGTTTCTCAAGGAACGGTGCTGAAATGGGTTAAAGATACGAACATATCTGATGTGTTTTTAAGACGTCTCATGTCCCAGCTGTTTTTCCCTTTATACGTTTTGAAGTAGGCCTAACCACTAATTGGCCATGCGAGTTATTAGATAGAGATTTCCGTCTCTCTTACAGCTGTAACTAATAAATTGTAGTATTTGGTAGTGAGAGAAAACCACGATTCACTTACAGACAGGGTGTGCTTTTATAGGAAAATAATCAACGATGCTGTTGCATGAGGCAGCAGAGTTACTGATACCATCCAGAATTAGATTATTTTACAATAACAGCATACCTTGAAGTGGTTTATTTGTTCTATACTGAAGCAGTTTGCCAAGGATGACAATTATTAACTTATTAATGAACAGCACATTGTACCTTTTATCCATTTATAGTTATGTTTAATGTTGTGGAACATCCATAAGGCAAGTTAGTCGCAGCTATCACTTCCATTATAGCAGCTAAAAACAGTTGCTCATCAGCCTCTTATTTTCCTCCACGGCTTGTCACATTACAGAGAAATCAGGAAGCGCAGTGTTCTCTGTCCTGAAGACTTGCCATGATAGAAAACTTACTGACTGTTACAAAGTCCAGACACTGGCGACTAATTCTATAAATAGTTGTCTCCTTCACCATATCAACAAAATATTATGAAATATATAATAATAAATTAATTCTGTTGATGATTAGTTATAGATTATATGGAGCATTATATAAATCACCATACAAGTCCCTGTGAATGAGTTGTTACTATAGAAAGAATAATGTATTACATGGAAGACATTAATATAAACATATGATTTGTCAGAGCTGCTGTTATAGAAAATGAATAATTTTCTGATCATATTTGGACTAACTCAGAATTCAACAGCGATAACAGTGTTAAACTATAATCGGTAGTTTGAGAATGAAAAATAGGAGATTTAACTCTCATCCAGAGTTACTCATTTGCATTTGCCCTGTCTCTACTTTGGCATGTTTTCCTTGACTGACATTGTGGGAAGGGCTGTATGTCTCAATGGTCATGGGTCATTTAAAGTCCAAAGCTCATATGAAGTCAAAATCACGTACAGTAAATGGGCCTTAGAGAGCAAGCTTCTTATCTGGCAGCCTGGCACGATACGTCCTTATCAAAGTATCCTGATAATGATCCAGGATGCCACTTTTCTGTGATTTCTGGCCTGCTACTCTTCCTGTGATTATCACCAGAGGCATACAGAACTGTAGGTCTCCATCTGGTGTAAATCACAGCTTCCTTTCTCCACCTCTCAGATCCAGCCAGCATTCACCAGGCTGGTGGAGAGCTGCGCTAATATGCAGCAGACTCCTTCCACATATGGTCTGAATTGATAAAGCATGTCTTCTCTAACACAGTTGGTTTTGCCTTCGTAACACGAGGCGCTGTCTGGAGCACCTGTCATGTTATTAGTTTCTCCTCAAGGATTCAATTAGAACTTTATGCTGGATGGCAGTGGCTGGTAAAACGACAGCCGTTTTTCATTTCCAGCTGACCACCACTGTCGACCGTACTTCCTCATAATAGATGTGTGTTATGCTATAGGGAATATTCTACGCTTTTATTTTTGGACGCAAATCATGTGGTGATAAAATCAATAAAATAACCTTGTTGCTGTTGGGCAGGTGTGGTTATGTGCCACAGATTGTTAAAGTGCCAGTTAAGGGTTGGAAAGTAATGAAAAGCTTACATTTACCCTGAAGAAGTGCTTGCTCTGTAAATAAACTTCTGCAATTCATTTATTTTATCTCATGGGAAATAGAGCGGAGTAATACACTAAAGACGAAGCGACAGTGAAAACTCAGACTGGCCTGGGATCACTTAGAAAGAAATTGACATATCTTTGGGGTCTGTATTACACCCTGCGTTTTCTACTTTTTGTTTTGTTTCTTTTTAAGCTCTATACTAAGACCTCATTTCAAAGGGAACACAATTACACTTTTTTGAAATAAATAGTTAATAAATGAATAATTCTACTTTCTAACTATATAAATACACTATGCATCTTCCATGCTATGGAAATAAACAGAGTGCTTTCAATCTGTGCAATCAGTGTGTGTTTTTCTTCCCTTATTGCTGTGTAATTATGGGAACAGAACATTTCCCTCAGACACTCATTTAGGCAACATCATTGTCATCGTAAGGCCTCATTACCATAAGACAAGGCAACATTATGCTAATGATATTTGATATTAGGAGCAATTGAAGCTTTGGGGAAGGGGTTATGGAGCCTAGGACTGCGGGGGGAGATGAGCTCGGGCTGGCATTTCACATTTGCTGGTATTTTTTGAGTTTTGTTGCTTGGCTGCAGTGAGAGCGAGATGGGAGGTCTAAAAACTAATATCTATCAATAGCTTGGCAATGAAACTAATAGGATTGAGCAATGCAATTCATCATCAAAGTCTCATCATTGCCATAATAACAATGATGTGGGGCAAACTTTTACACACACACACACACACACACACACCTAAAAGCAGGCAGGCGGATGTGTTCATGCTTGCATTTTTTTCAAGTGTCTCTAGTTTGTAATGCCCTACTGACTTCAAACTATGTTTTAAACAGAAAAGTTGTGATCATTTTTTTGAACAACAACAAAAAAACCCCGTTACTACTAGACTTACAATTCTGTTGTCTGTTACACTTTTGTGTAATTTGTACTTTTAGTGGATAATCTACTTAGTCCATCTACTTTTAGTTTCTCTTCCAAAGCCATTTTATGGGCAAAAGAATGATAGAGTAAATAATCCACCTCATTCTCACTCATTACCTCTGCCAACTTTGTTGGAGGAGGTTATGTTTTCGCTTTCGTTTGTTTGTTTGTTTGTTTGATTTTCCCAACATAACTCAAAATGTAGTGAACGGATTTTGATGAAATTTTGAGGAAAGCTGGGCCATGGGCCAAGGAACAATTGATCAGATTTTGATGCAAATCCGAATATGTGACTTGGCAGAGGTATGTACTCTACCGAGCGCCCTTCTAGATATCACGACTGTATTTTACATGCACCTTCTCAATCACTGCTGATGACGTGTTACGGATGTGTTAGTAACATGGGATAAAAATATCATTTCAAATCAAGGGGGCATTTCATGCTGCATAACCATGTGACATAACTGTCACTGATAAACTGCATGAATCTACAGTCTGGGCTAGAAAGAAATCAGACCCAGCCTGCCTTCTTTGTCATGCCATTCTGTGCATTTTTCTTACAATCATCATGTACTTGGTTCCACAAAAATGCAAAATAATCCACATTAAGATGTTTGTTAACAGCAAATAATTTGAAGTGGATGCCAGAAATGAACCCTACTAGGTCATTTTTCTCAGCCGAATTTAGGCACTGGGACTAGTCTGGTGGCCTTCGTGTATTGGCCCTAGTATTGAAATAGAATGACCTTCCTTCTTCATACTGTAATGCACGTCATTTCAGTGTATGATTAAACTTAACAGTATAAAGTTGAGAATTAGAGGACTCTTTTAAAGCCCAGAGGAACCTAGATCTGTGATTTCCTTCCATTTAGGTCAGTGTTGGTCTTTTGAGCATATGTTATGCGTGTAAGTATGAATAAGTGATGACTTTTTAATGGTTACATGGACTTGGCAGAATGTCATCCTGTTCAATGTTAAATGTTGAGAGGAGGAAGTCCTCCTCTAAATCACTCCATCCCACACACTTTAGAGCAATAGTAGATACAGTATGTGTTTTAATCATTCAACAATTTGGTGGATGCTTAAAACACTCGAGTCTGTTATCACAAACATTTTTAATATTTTACACTAAATTAATGTAATGCAAATTGTTTTGAGACTAATTCAGGAACATGGTGGCACTCAAAGATTCATTATCATAATTACCATAACTACTCCTAGATAACTTTCATGAGTCATCTGTCAAATTATATGCAATTGGATTGCAGGATTTATTATATTTGTTTCATTAAGAATTTAACAAACAAGAATCTGGTGTGGTGTGGGGGTTTTTTTGGGGTTTTTTTTGGGGTGGTCTCAGGCTGGTGGTTTTATACTGCAGATCATCCAGCAGCCCACAAAGCAATGCCATGCAGCAGCATCTCATAAATAATATACCCCACAGCAGGCTATAGGTTCCCTCTATAAAGTTAACGACCCCTTTAATAGCCTTGTAATTGGTGGTCATTACATATGTTCATTATTAAAACAAGGCTTGTAGGCAGTGAGACTAGATGAAATCAAATGGTTTGTTTCACGGACACACTATCGTTTATGTTTTCTTCCCCTGCCTCTTTATTACCCCACTTCACCACTTGAATCTGTCCTCGTTGGGGTTTGTTTGTGGCTTAGACCTGGAGTCTTCACTCTCTAAACAGCAAATTCAGATGTCAGACTAGAAAAAGGAGATGACTTCATTTTTCTGGCCTTAATTAGATCACAGTGGCTACTTGCTGTGCAGGGAAAGAAAGATTCTCACAAACACTGCAGTGCTGGACAATACGTGAATATGTATGTATCTGTTGCTTAGCCTCAGGACCAGAAGAGTGGAAAGACCTTGGGCGAGCTCAGCAGGGGTGGCCTTGCAAAGTATTCCATTGGAAACCTTTACCACTAACTCTCTTCATTCATCCATCCATTGCCTGTAGCGGAGAGTGTGTGAAGTTACTTTCTTTATTATGGATTTGGCTGGCATACAGGAAATTGCAGCTTTCCTGAGAATTTGGCAGAAAACAAAAGTTTGGACACATGAGTTGTGTGAATGTGGTATTGAGACTTTAGCTCAAGGATGGGAACTGGGAGAATGTATCACTAGATAAAAGGAACATTATCAGATGATCCTCTTCTCTGGTTTCTGTCTGCAAAATGTCAGAGCAACTCAAGAACACTCCTTAAAACCAATTACTGTGCTTGCCAAAGACCTAATCTTGGTGCAAATAAAGCTTTCAAAACAAGAAATGTGAAGGTGTTGTTCATTTTGGGCTTAGGGTCTTGGTCAGCAGTAACAGGTGTCTCAGCGTTGCCTGATTCTCTTTTCTCATGCACTGTTTAACACAATGCTGGCCTTATTTATGGAATACCTGTGTCAGACTGCTTCTGTAGGAACAATGGGCTCCTTTCTCATTCCTCTACCTCCCTACACTCCTATGCCCGCCAGTAATTCCTGCCCTCTATTTTTTTGCAACAGTGAAAATGTGCCATAATAGTCACGCTTGTGCTTGTTAAATGTTGCCATGCTTTGTTGTTAGGTCAATGTATAATTTTTAATCAGTGTTGATAGCCTTTGGACTTGAACACTGAATAGAATGGGGTAAAATGCAAGGAATTTTTGTCTCCCACCATCCAGGTTGGATCATATTGTAATTTTAAATCCGCACCTAACAATAGGGGTCTTGTTTCTTGGGGCTGTGTTTTTGATTTTGGCCTCCTACGTTACTAAAGAGGTGGAATGTGAGGTGGTTGGGTATTTATGGGGCATCTGGTGCTCATGGTAACAGTAGCTGAGACTCTTTAACAACCCTGCAGGCATCTCCTACATAGTGCTGTGTACTTAGAGTGTGAGGAGCTCTTACTTTTGTTATTATTAACCTGAATGCTTTGAGCAGACAACCTCTAGTTAATCATTTCATGTTGTCACTTTTAACTGGAGAAGAAAGATGTGGTAAGACATCTGTTTTTGTCCATATTTCATGGCAAGCCCCTATGTACAGTGCTTTTTGTGTATGGTAGCTGTGTAAGTTGAAGATATAGTAAATCTTGTCAATTTGAAATCCAGACTGATTCGCCATAAGACAGTTGAGTGTGATTGATGGTGAGTCACTGCACCTATAGATTCCACAGGAAATGAATTAGGCCGAGGTCATAACCTTTCGGCAGGCGTTTGACAGGCAAGTAGCACAGGGGGTTGTCCCACAGAGATCTGTGCTCTCCATCTGCTTGTGATTTCAACAGGTTAAGTATGCCACTTTGTGGTTAGGTATGTCCTTTCATGCTTTCCTGCCTTGTTTCTGGTGTTCCTATATAAATTTCTGGCCATTTCCGCAGCTTTGAAAGTAACCCAAACAGAATCTGCTCACTGCAAATACTGTGAATGCTAAATTATAGAACTGTAAACAAAACACTAATTGAACTTTTAACATTGTAAAGTCACAAAGCAACTTTACAGAAATCTGGATTTAATTTAGATACAGAATAAGCAAACTAGAGGTTAGACAGTGGAAAGAAAAGATGTCCTGATACTCCTTTCCACTAATGGGCTGGGCTGGTGCTGGTGCCAGTTTGGAGTTGGTTCAACTCCACGAACCAGTTTGCTTTTCCATGGGCTAGAGAGCCACCATAAAGCCACGTCATTACATCACTGTATACGTCTGTATACATCTCAGCTTTCCCAGCAACGCTAGCGCCAAGCACAACAACAGCAATGGCGGACAACTGGATTTTAGTTTGTCTTGTTGGTCATGATAATCCCACCTCCACGCCTATGACGTAAGCGGTTCTTGGTTCTGGACCAGCAAAGTGTTAGTGCATTTCTTGAACCACTTTTCCTGGCTGAGAGCCGGTTCTTTGGCTGTCGAACCGCGAAGAACTATTTTGAGATTAGACACTGGCGTCGAACTGGCCCTTAAACTGCATTGGTGGAAAAGGGGTATGAGATGACACAAGGAAGAAACTAAACAGGACTCAGACTCAAAAGAGAACCGATCCTCTTACTCTGGGTAGTGGGATTTTGATCATTACATTATACATTAGTTAAAGAGAAAAAAACGTATACAGTCCTGCATGTGTTCGAAGGATACAGAAGTTTGGTATAATATTGTGAATAAGAGTCCTGAGATGAGCATAAGGTGATATTTATGATTGCAACAGCAGGTTGTAGGAACCCCAGGGTATCTAGATGAGACTTCAGGTGCAGTTAGTGAGAAGCTCTTAGTAGAAAGGCAAGGACAAACTCCCCAAAATGAGATGAGGAAGGAAACTTAAGAGGGAACTCAAAGTGGAACCCATTGTATTCTGGATGACAATAGGATTTTGATGGTTACCTCATACATTAGTAAAGAAGAAAAGGTTATACAGTCTTACATGTGTTGAAATGATATGGAATATTGGTGTGATATTATGAACAGGGGTTCTGGGACGAGCATAAGATGGACTTTATGGACTTTACAGCAGCATTATATAGGAAATCCAGGCCCTTAGGATATACAAATGAGGCTTAAGGTGAAGTTAGTGGAAAAGCCTGTTATTACCTGTCTATTAAATATGTGTTAGTATTAAATGAGGTCTGCAATTACCGCGATAAATAAACGGTAGTGCTAGGGTATGATGAGTCAGTGAACCTGGATCTTTGTTTGGGTTCACCTTTAAATCTATCTTGACAGCTCTGTCTGCCCTTGCTCACCACCACACTGGTGTTGCGTGAGCTCTGAATAATTGAAAACTGAGATCTCTGGAGGAGAACTGTCCCAGGCTGACCCATTTTCAATGGCCACGTGACCCTTAGCTTTAATGCTTGGGTAAGTTAGAGACTGTTCTATGTGTCTCTAAGTGCACGGGTGAGGTCTATGTCTATGTATGAACGTGTCTGGGTAAAGATGCACTGCTGTCTTGTGCATTGGTTTATGGAATATGGAAATGTTCTTTTGAGGTTTGTATTGCTTGATACATGATTTTCAGTATTGTTTACCTATAAAGGGTATAGGGGAATCCAAATGCTTTGGTGTCTCTTCTATCTTCCTGGTCCTCTCTCAGCTCCTCAGCTGATCCTGCATCTTGCACTTGACTTCCTGGCTCCAGCAGCTCTGACGCAGTTTGCTCCACGTGAGTATGAAGGAGGGAGAAGAAGGCAGTGTGTGAGAATATGAAAATTAGCTTTTGATCTTGTCAGTGTGTCAGTGTGTCTCTGTGCGCATGTAAGATTTCATCTCTATTTTCTCTCTTTTCTTCTTATTTCCACTCAGCTTGTCTCAGTTAAGGCGAGTGAATGTGACCTCAATAAATGGACCAGGTGTCTTTTGAGATATGAGATATGAAGATTACTGGCATTGTTTTG
The DNA here is from genome assembly GCA_028570945.1 of Gogo arcuatus. Lineage (NCBI taxonomy): Eukaryota > Metazoa > Chordata > Actinopteri > Siluriformes > Anchariidae > Gogo > Gogo arcuatus. The sequence goes on along the minus strand of JAOTRR010000020.1, from coordinate 8,676,357 downwards.
GCTGATGAAACAGCAAGGCACACACATTCACACACAGGGACAATGTGGGTGACTTGTTTTTCTTCCATGAAACAGTTCAACTTCATGCGAATGACCGTCTGTTGTACTTTTTTTTTTGGCAAAGTGTTCTGTTTCCTGGAGGCAAATCAGTCTTGTTTTTGTTCATAGGTGCCATATTATTTTTGAAAAATACCTTCAACATTACTAATATTGTTATTTTTACATTAATACCATCACTTTTGAGAATGGCGAATTGGTAGGTTCACAATTCTGGTTGAATAATGTGAACAGATGTTTGTAAGGAATGTTCCTTCACAGGAGGCAGCATGGTACAACAGTGAGTAGTGTTGCTCTGTCACAGCTCCTGGGTTCCCTCTCTGCTTTTGACCAGGTTCCCTCAAGGGGCAGTAGTGGCTCAATGGTTAAGGCTCTGGGTTACTGATTTGAAGGTCAGGGGATCTAGCCCCAGCACTACCAAGCTGCTACTGTTGGGCCCTTGAACAAGGCTGTTAACTGTTTCTGCTCCCAAGGTTCTGTATCATGGCTGACCCTGTGCTCTGACCCCAACTTCCTAACAACCTGGGATATGTGAAGAAAAGAATGTCTTTGTGTATGTGACAAATAAAGGCTTCTTCATGTTCTCCAATTTCTTCCCACCTCCCAAAATCATGCTTCCACATGGATTTCCATCTGTTAACAGGTGTGATTGTGTATATACATGATGCCCAGTAATAGAATGATTTCCCATCCAGCATGTATTTCCACCTCTTGGATCCACTAGGACCCTGGTCAGGATAAAGCAGTTACTGAAGATGACTGTTAGATAAACACTTATCTGTCTACTAACCAGTTGATGCACATCAGTGTCCTTAACATCAAACTTCTTCCATACTGAATAGTCTGTATCACTTTCTGTTATTTAGTAGCCTGTGCGCTTTAGTGGTTTTTGATGGTCTGTAATAGTTACAGAGCTTTCTTCCTGCAACACTAATAGTCTTCGATTTTTGGACTGTTAAAGGTAACATATTACACCCTTTTTCCACAAGTTGACACAGTTCTCTGAGGTCTTAATGAAATGTCTGTGACATGT
>JAOTRR010000020.1:8603424-8616106 GCA_028570945.1 Gogo arcuatus | reverse complement strand
TATATACTATACTGTATGATCTATATATGATCTTAACTATATATAATGTTAGCTAAGTTGAACATCCACTGATAGATTTTATTTCATATTAATGTTCCTTGTTCATATGAATATGTTCATATTCATTTTCCTTGACAGAAAGCGAGGGCAAATGCGCAAGTCGAAACCATATGATATTAGGCAAAGCAGGCAGGACTTCGAAGCCATTTCCGTTTATATCAGAGAGCTCACATTCACATGTCAGTTACTTCTTAGTGATGCGTTTGTGTTGAGAAATAGACTGCTGTTTTGGTGTATTTTTAGTGATAACTTGTAGCTAGCGTACTTCAGTGTTAAATTACAGTGAAAATGCAAAATGCGTAAAGATGAGTAGATCTGGTAATATAATACAATCGGAGTAAACGTCACTGGATATCATGGCAGTGTAAAATTGTGTATGGAGATTAATCCTTATTTTGCACAAGCCTACATGGAACACAGTGAAACGTTTTGAAGAAATGTTGAGAAGACACATTGACTATGAAAGTCATTATACAGTATGACACTTGACCCGTTCCTGCAAACAAATTCAACACAATGCAGTACGACTTGTCTTCTCTGACTCTTCACTTATGCTTTCTAGTCAGTCTACATCTCATTGTGATAACCTCAGCTGGATTCACATGTTTGTCCAGCTCTTTACATGCAAGCATGCCACCTGAATTCCCATCACTCCTGTCTGACCTGTCGGATGCCAGGTACATTATAATGAAGCTGGCTGTCAAGAATGATGTGGATACACACTCACTCTGAACTCTCAGCATGGCAATTCAGTCTGCAGTGGTGAGCTGAAATTGCACCCCAAACCACTCCACCCTCTTTACAAGGGCTATTAAAGAAAGCAGTGCTTAATAGAATCAAAATAAGGAATGAACAAACAGCAGGAGCGCTGGTGTGTGAAGAGTGTTAAACGCAGCAATCATTATAGTTGTTATGGAGAGAGGGATGGAGGGCGCGAGGGATGGAGTGAGGGAAAGTAGCATTCTAATGAATGAGAAGTTAGGGTTGCTGGATCATTCTTTATTAATACCCAGCGCTTGGCACACTCTCACAGCACCACTCCGGCCCATGGCCAGTGGCTGCCATGCCGCTTTACACCCTGAACAGGTGGCTCCTGGGCAAAGGGATAATGAACCACTCCATCTAGGACAGAGGATCCAGCTGTGGATCTTTTTCCTCTCCACCCCTTCTGTTTAGAGGCAGGTGTACATCTGCAGGGCATTCTGGGGAAAGTAGAGGATGCAGCATGCAGTTTCGATTTCACTCAGTTTAGACCCACAGGGAGGTCCATCTCTCAACGTGCCTGTACTGAGTGCCAGTGACAATCCTCGATCAAAATCAATATGGATTTGTCCTAAATGTGAACTGGGTTATGGGTGAGGACTGAATGGTGACTCATTGGTGACACATCAGGGCAAATTTCCAAGATCACACATGGAGGTGAAGCAGCCTTTGATCAGACAGGTATTCGAGCCAGAAAAGAGGTTTTAAGGGTAATCTGCTCTGACAAGCATGAAAGTGGACAAGGAACAGGCTCAAATTTTTTACCTGCAGACCTTTTTGGATATATTAACAGAAATGATCCCAGAACGTTGCATCTCACTTGGTCTCTCTGATAAACAGGAACAAATCCAATACAACCAGCATGAGATTTGGATGATACCTTAAGCCAGGAATGCAACTTACGTAAATACGTACTGTATTTATAGTCGTGGATATCAGTTTGGATTATACACAAGCCATTAAATGCAAGGAAGAACATTTGAAGAGCTATGCTGGTATTTCAGCTTAATAACTTGTTATTAGTTTGACTTATTATGGTGTTATTATGTAAAGTTCAAATGCTCCATATGACCATTATGGAATTCTGTCTATTTAAGTGTTAGGAGAAATGAAATGCATCAAAACCCTGACCGTACCTGAACACATTTAAGTGAAGTACAAATCATTAGACATATTCGTGTTAACTGTATCTGTCTTCCTGACTATTGCAGTCAGAAACAGCATATAGAATTCAGAATTATAAGGACAATAATATGTCAAAATAATGAGATAATAGGTAAGGAATATCATACTATGGACCAAGCTGTTTTTAGTTAATAATCCACACTGGCGTGGTGTGATACGGCCCAACGTGAAGCATTTAAACTAGATTATTTTCATATAACAGCGCAACCCGGAGTGTGTTATTCCACTTATACCACAGTGATTTTCTAAAGATTACAATCATCCATTTGGTAATGAACAACACATCATGCTTTTTAACTGTTTATAGTTACATTTAATGTTATGGAACATCCAAAAGATACGTTAGTTCCTCGTACTGCTTATACTATAGCGGCTGTAAACAGTTATTTTGCTCACCAGCCTCTCCTGCATTCTCTCTCTTGATGTTAATGAGGAAAAAAAACACAGCTTGTCATGTGACTGAGAAACCGGAAAACGCAAACCTGACTTACTGTTACGAAATGCTGACACTAGAGACTCCTTCCATATGTTACATCTCCTAACAGAAAACTCCACTATATCAACAGTTATACTATGTTTTTCTTTGTTAAACAGCAACAAAAAAATCTGTTTATGATAGTAGCCTTAGATTATGTGGTGCGTCTTCCATTCAAGACCTTGTGTACGAGCTGTTACTATAGGAACGACAGCATATTTGGACTAGCGCATTGATATGAACCTGAGATTTATGTTACAGCCAGAACTGCTATCAGAGCTGCTGTTATAGAAAATTCATGCAAAACTTTGGAATCGAGGATTCAAATGCAGTGTGGTATAAGTTGAAATAACAACATTTATTCATCCATTCATTTTCTACGCCGCTTATCCATTGCGGGTTGCAGGAAACGGGATACACTCTCTGCAGGTCGCCAGTCTATCGCGGAGCTAACACAGAAGCCCTTTTTACACAGATATTCCGTAATATTGGTGTAAAGAAGGCACCTTAATAGTCCGGCTTTAGTGCTTTACACTGAATCAAATAAAGCTGGCATGAAGACACGTCAGTGTGTTTTTACACTGCGAGCCGGCGTTCCCCAACCAGAGGCGTGACGTGTCACAACGGAGCATCAGCGTCTAGGGTGATATATCTACATGTCGGAAATATGAATACCCCAAGAATACCGGCACTGCTTTAAAAACAGTGGTGGGTAAACTGAGTGTTAAGGTGCTTTTGTTAGCTGTGAGCATTTATACCACTCTTCAAACACGAGCAAAGTTACTGAGCATCATATGCAACATATAATCACTTCCGTTAAATAATTCATGTTTAAGGGAAGTAACAGCCTCAGTATATTTAACGATTGCGTCCTTTAGAGCTGAAATCAAGCCGGCTTTTTGGGGGGGGGGGGAGTGCCACAGAAAACTGTGCTCGAAAATGAGAGAGAACGAGAGAGAGAGAGAGAGTGAAAGGTCACGAGGAAGAAAGGAGTGGAGATACTCCTGCGAGCAACGTTTGTGTGACTTATTTTGGAGGAGAAAGTGAAGAGAAGTAGGAAGCGATTTGAGGCGTAAAAGCATGCGGACCTTAGACACCATGGATGGAGACGTTTGAATTCGCACTGGTCTTGGAAAGAAGAATGTCAATGTCAAAAACGTCACACCCGTCCCGTCGTTCCAGTTGTCCCTTTTACACAGACTTCGATTCCGACTCTGTTACTACCAATTGTTCCGTCTAAGAGGTGGAACGACGCAGACACCCTGTTCTTCACTCGGACGTTTTATACAGAACGTGAGGCGGAATAAAGGCGTAAGAATTCTGCCTGGAACAGGCTGTGTAAAAGGGGCTAGAGAGACAAACAGTCACTCATACCTATGGGCAATTTAGAGTAGCCAGTTGACCTAATCTGCACATCTTTGGACTGTGGGAGGAAACCAGAGCACCTGGAGGAAACCCATGCAGGCACAGGGAGAACATGCAAACTCCACATAGAAAGTCCCCAGTCGACCAAAAGGCTCGAGCCCATAATCTTCTTGCTGTGAGGCAACAGTGCTAACCATTGCACCATCCAAACAACCATATAATAAAAGAATCAAATATTAAGTCAAAATAATGACACAACTACTTTTCAGTTCAGGATTAGGATTCCACAGGATTAGAATAATTACTGCAGGAAACAAAATGATCAATGATCACTTTCCAGGATTCATCATCAAAGTGTGATGAGTTATACAAAGATAGCAGCTTACAGTATATCTTTGCTCATACACACACATAAAATTGCAACAGCAAGAACTCTATTAATCTTTCTGTCTCATGCCAAAGAAGAAGTTGAGTGTTTTTTGGATAGCCAATAACACTTCCATGCTTGCCAATTTTCTAAAAGTCCTGTTGATGAGGCAAAGTAGCCAACTAAGTTGTTAGAAGTTGGTGTGAATGTTGAGGTAGAAAAAAAAAATCAGCAACACCCACACACAAATCTGAAGGTTGAGACATTATCATTAATTCCGTTCCCTTAAAAAAAATTGTCGATGCTTTCTGACTGCGGTCCAGACAGCATCTGTGTTCTCACATTTAGTTACACTGATGTTATTCTTGATTTAAAATAATCAGTGCTTCAGCAGAGAGAGAGAGAGAGAGAGAGAGAGAGAGAGACAGAGAATCCCCACTTTTCCTTCAGCTTCTTCTCACTTTGTGGATTTTCTCACTCCTCTTCCGAGCTGCGTGACAAAGCAGTGAAGTAAGGAGTTTCCAGCTGGAGCAACGTCTGGCTGGAGGTACGCTGAGCTAATTCTCGTGGAGATTATGCTGCTCCCCTCCGTTCCTCCCTCCATCATCTCCTCCTTCCCTGTCTTTGTCTGTCAGATTTGTCAGCCTGAGCAGGGTTGGCGTAATGAGTTGAGTAGTTAGGAAAGCTGCTTGTAATCAAAGTGGCCTAATTTATTTGATGATGGGCCTTGTGTGTGTGTGTGTGGAGAAGACGATCAGGCCAACTGCTGTGCTGTAGAGCTGCATAGAAGTGAAACTTCTGACATGTTTTTCTAGCTCTTTGAATTTGAGAAAAGACCGCAGGGAATTTCTGACTCGGAGTCGGCTGGGAAAATTCACGATGAGTCATTGCTCATGTCCACCGGGATTGTATAATATGAAGACGAGTCAAAAAAATGTGTGTCTACTATGAAGAGCATCATTCATGAAGTTCAATAAAACTTCATTCCATTCAAAAGAATTGTATGAAATTCTCTAATTTTATTTCTCATTACAAACTTGGTGTACTACATATTGCATTACTTGCCAACCCCATCCAGCTGTTAAGTCTAATTATAGCGCAGTTAAATTCTTGAATCTGATTGGTCAGAAGATGTTGATTCATTTTCTACATGGCATATTTCAGGTTTATATTAATGCTCTTGTTCTAATAGGTTACTGTATCTATAGCAACAGCCCATTCATAAGGATGTGAAAATGAATTTAAAAATGTGTTATTTACAAAAAGACAAACGTCTAATCTGAGGTATGATAAAGCTTTCTGTAAGGAGGTGTATATTTTAGGAGTCTCCAGTATCAGCATGTTGGAACACTCAGTAAGTTTTCTGCCATGGGAAAGTCTTCAGGGCAGAGTACTTTGTGATTTCTTGATAACATGACAAGCCATGTTATTTTTGTGTTATGAATTTTAGAGAGAATAAAAGCCGGATGACTAACTGAGTGTTTGTAGCTACTATAACGTAAGTGATAACAGGAACGTAATGTTAAAATTAACTATAGACTTGTAAAAAGTATAACGGTTATAGGAAAATAATCAACTCTGATGATATTCCCATCATCTTTTATTCCTTACATGGCTCTCATGAGAAATACACCTTTTAAGAAAGAGGGCTCGAGCCTAGCAGCTCTTTTCGGGCCCTGAAAAATGTAAACAGAAGCTTAAACTGAAAAAAATAGCCAAAATATTGCATGGGGAAATTATGAATCAATGTTTTTTATAAGGTATCTTTGAAATTAAATAATTATTTCAGATCTTGCAAAACTTTTCAACATTACATATTGCACCTTTAATACTGTTACGTGTATGGGTGCTACTATTGAAATTTTCAAGAGTGTAAAATGTATGAAATATATGAAGCAAGCAAATGGTGTGTAAACAGAAGACTCATATTTCACGTTCATGAAAGGATTTCTCAGAGAGACTCAAAAAGATCTGTCTTGCTTTTTTAATGTTGTGGTTTTGTATCAACTGGAAAAGATTTTGTTGTTGGTAACTGGACTCATGCTTATTGTGCATTTTTCTTTGTTATGATTACAGCTTTCTGTGATCAAGATAGATTTGTATTTGTAACACTTCTAAGAGCTGGTGTTTTTTTATTTATTCTCTCTTCTGTTTGATCAGAGAAGTCCATCCTTTTCTCCCCCTCCAGTTCTGATCTGGAGGACGTGGACTGATATGTGTCGTCCCTTTCCTGTCGCCCCTGGAAACAGGAACATGTGTCATGCCAGGGACGTGGCAAGATGAGTCTGAACAACGAAGAGGAGCGATCTTCAGGCTTTCTGTCATGCTAGAACAGGAAGCAGGCAGGCTCTTCACTAGCGCAGTAATGGAAATTGCCAGCTGAGAGCGTGCTGAGAGAGATGTTAACCTTCTGAGATAGCATGCACATTAAAGATGCATTACAGAGAGCTTTGAACTTAAATGAGAGGGCTGATTTGTGTCCTGAAGGAGCCTGGATAGGAAGGCGCCCTCTTGCGGATGAGCATTTCAACTTTTTAAAAAAAATTTTATTCCTCTAAATGTCACAATATGGCCATTTGTCTTTGCTGTGCATGTTTCTTAGTTTGCGTGTCAGCTTGAACAGAGATAGATGGTGCAGGCGGTATTTTTTTGGGCTCCAGCTGGTGTGTGAACTCGCAGCCCTGTTGCTAGAGGCCTGGCCAAGCCCATGTTCTGTGGTAGGTACAGCGGAAGCTTGTCTCTGTCCCCAAGGGATTCTTGAGTCGATGAAAAGGCCGTGTCCAAAGAGATAAATGACCTCAGATGCGAAACAGAGCAGGACCCTGAGAGATTGTGTGTGTGCGCATGTGTGGGTGTGTTTGAAAAGCTGTATGGCTGGGGGTGGACTGGGAGAGGAAAAGTGAGCATAAATAATTGATATAATATACTGCCATATTGGTGCAGATGAACAGTCGCTTTGGTGTCAGTATGCGCTGATAGGTGGGCGTGTTTTTTTTTTAAGCATCATTATATTTTTATGTTGACCTCATTATTTAGCTTATGAAATATACATTCAAATAGAATCTTGTGAAATCATTTTATGGATTAGAACCACATTTTCTCCTGATCAGCTGCCAGCCCTGATAAATATTCATATTTCTTCTTCATATTTTTTTTCTTTGCTTTTCCCAACATGACACATGAACAACCATGTGGCCAAGTGTCACGAGAACATGAATCACTGAAATCATTTGAATCTAATTAAAGATGTTTTTCTCGGCAGATTTTATTTGCATGATGCATTTTTTTCCCCTTTCATATCTCCTAATTTGAAATTGTCGAGAATTTCATTAAACCACGTGAAAGCTACGTATGAGCACGCACACACACACACACACTAATTTTTCTTTTTTTCTTTGACACTTTGTGGTCATTCTTTTCTTTAAATCAGCTGAACCCTGAAAAAGACTTGACATTTATTTGGCTCAGTTGCTTCTTTGTCTTTTGCCTGTTGACCTCCCCCTGGTAAAAAAAAAAAAAAAACAGTCCTAAGTATTCCCAGCAGCTTTTATTCTTGCTCTTTTTTCCCCTCCCTCTTTCCCCCTCCCTCCCTCCCTCCCTCCCTCCCTCCTCTTTGTTAGAGGTCCGTGCGCTTCCCCACTCGCTGTCTTCTCCTCCAGTCGATGCAGGGAGAGCATTGTGAACACTCTTAACAGAAAAACTTGGAATATCCTCAATGCTCAAGTGGACCACTGAAGTCTCCTCAGCTAGTGCGTCCTCTCTCTCTCTCTCTCTCTCTCTTTTTGGCTCAACTCCTTGTGCATACGGATGGCTCCTACATCTCTGGCTGGCCGTAGCTTTCTTGTCTTACTGTGCTTGAGCTCTGCTGGCTGAACGGTGTGCACGCTGATGCTGGGGGATCTCTGACATGAATAGCGCCTGTCGAAGAGTTGCTTTTGACTGATGGTGAATGTTCCAACTGAGGATCGGAGCTCAAGACGCAAGAAGAAGCCCCGAATCGAGAGCAGGGGATCGTAACAGATGCGGCGATCTGGAGTGTGACAGGGAGTGAGGAAAAATAACAAGCAGCTTCTACTACTAAGGGGGAAGCAAATTATTTTTAAATAATAAAGCAGAAAGCAAGTCGAGTGCTTTTTTTTGGAGTGTTTTTTCTTCTCCCTGGCTGCCAGGCTTGCTTTCTGTTCAGCATCAGCTGCTCGGAGCCGGGGCTCTGCCTTCAGGACCAGCTGTGTGTGTGTGCTCTCGCTCTGAGTGTTCGTGGGTGTGTGCGTTGGAGTGTGTGTGTGTGTGGAGTGATGGCTGAAGCCTGCAGCTGCCCGTGTCCAGCTTGAGCAGCCGGTAACTAACACGTGCTACAGGAAATCACCCTGGCACCAAGACAGTCAGTTGATGAGGGCAAGGCAAGGAGTACGTGTTACTTGGTTTGCTTTTCCTTAGATGAAAAGGTTTAAGCAGGAAAAGACTTTACTGATTACTGATGACTGACTCGCCAAGCTCTGTTTGTCAGTTTGTGGATGTGAAGTACAAAGTGCACAGATGTTGACACATACAAATCTGTAACGTTCCCAACATGGAGAATTTGCTCAGAGTTCATTGGCCATAGGAACACAACCCAAGACCCTGTCCCCTTCTGGATATTATCAGGACCAAAATGTATCACGCCGAGCCTGCTTTCCCTTTTCTGCTTTGTTTTTATGAAAGCCAGTGCGACCAGATTTTGTCCATTCATGCCAAAATCTTTGGATCAGTGTTCCTCCGGGAGCAGTGTTTGAGGTTTTGATTTTTCTGCCCCTGAGGTGTCCTTTACATTCTCAGAGTGGCGTACTTGGGGGGAAGCGTGGACTGGAGTATGACCAGCTGTCACTACCCGCCGCCGCGGCCGGAGCAGGACCGCATGTACCAGCACAAAGTCTCACTGGTGGTGCGCTACTTTATGATCCCTTGTAACATCTGCCTCATACTGCTGGCTACATCCACGCTGGGCTTTGCTGTGCTCCTCTTCCTCAACAACTGTAGGTCACTTATAATGTGTGTGTGTGTGTGTGTGTGTGTGTGTGTGTGTGTGTGAGAGAGAGAGCGAGAGAGAGAGAGAGGTATATTTTTATATTGCAAAACTCCCTGTAGGTCACTAGCTGAATGAAATCTGTCATTTTATATCATTGTGTGTGTGTGTGTGTGTGTGTGTGTAGCATGTGTAATGGACCTTTTATCAGAGTGCTGTTCAAAAGAAGAGCTATCTTGATGGATGGATGGCTCAATAAGAATCGATGGCAGTCGAAAAGTAATCCCTAATGCCTAAAATTCAATCTAGCACCTGACATCTCAGATGATTGAGGATGACACAGATAAACTGGCCTCATCTTCTAAAGTGCTTCAGTTCTTCTGTCTAAACAAGCGGTCTGGTGGCATTCTGTCTCATCGCAAGCCGGTGGCATTTACTCTACACAGCGGGATAAAGTGGGCAGATTAAATGCCTTTGGTGGAGGAAAGCCTGGCATTAGTGTCAGCACTCAGTGTATTTGCTTGAATGAAGAGCTAGATGCTTTCCTTTTTTCCACTCGCATTCCCTTGTGTACGGCACGTTTCTAGCAAGGTGCAGCATCTAATGACATGCTTCCGTGATCTGAATGGCGCTGATGACAATTTCTAATGACTCTTAATTACACTCATTCATATCATATTGTGATTGATGAAAATCAAGGGGCATTAGGATCTGATACAGTATAAGACACTGTTTAATTTTTCTCTGTGTACCACTGAGATGTTACTTATTTCCTTCCTGAAGAAAGATACAATTAATACGTGCTTGGTCGAGTGAAAAAGATGTGAAAGGAAGAAAATTGAGGGCTGTTCAGAACCATGTTCCCGCTCTGTGGGCCATTAACATCATCTCCCAAGCTATTCAATCTTCTCGGCTTGCGCTCCACCGTGGAAGCAGGATGCCGCTACATTAGATCTTGATTAAAATATCTTAAAAGAACCTTTCTTGTGACTTGAAAAAAAAAGAATCCTCTCGTTGTTTTCCGTTCTCTCAGTAAAGGTGCTGAAATATGAAGTTCATTTATAACCCGGTTGTCTAAGCGAAGCAATTTTGCTTTGCAGATTGCATTAGGTTTCAATCCAAACTCAGTTAGAACATTTCCCGTTCCCATTCCTGAGGTCTGAGCTCAGAGTAAAGAATGATGATGAGATGGCAGGGCGATTAACACGGGAAGGAGTGGAGCAGCACGCGAAAGCTTGTTGGAGAGGGACGCAGACCTGAAGTTAGTCTTTTCCATTTCATTTATCAGGCAGAGGGAATGGCGAGCACGCAGAGCAATTCAGTGGCACTGGAACTCCCATTGACAGCACATACATGCACATATATATATACACACACATTCACATGCAAGACATATAAATGTGAATTTAAATGCCATGGCTTTGGATGAAGGAAATGAAAATGGAACTCCGTAGAAGATGAAGAGAAAGGAATCTCATCTCTAGCCACGAGAGATTTACATATGAATCATGTTGGGAATATTTTATTCTCTATCCCATACTGCCCCTGGGACGTGTGTGTGTGTGTGTGTGTGTGTGTGTGTGTGTGTGTGTGTGTGTGACTTGAAAAAAAAAACAACGATGCTCATGTTTTCAGATGAAAATTCGTAACTGACACTTCATTATTCATAGCATGGCACACAATCCCCTTTCCTTTTTTCCTTATCTATCGGTTTGTACCTCTTGCTCGTCCTCTCTCTTTCTCTCCTCTCCAATTCTGGCCTCCTTCCTTGCTCACGCTTAGAGGTTGACAAGCAATTTGAAGTGAGCATAAAATTAAACTTGATTCTGCCACTTCAGTTCTAAGGAATGCAGAATCCTTGTGCCAGCCCTGTGTGTGTGTGTGCGTGTGTGTGTGTGTGTGTGTTAGGCCGCCTGCATAACTGACGAGGATTTTTATGTATGCGTTACCCCTGCCTGTAAGGAGCAGGGCACCAGGGATACTCTTATACTAGAAAGATTCATGTACTACATTGTTAGAAAGTGAGTTCTAGTGAGTTTCGAGACTTTCCTATCGATTTTCCTGTGAAAAGAAGGGAACATGCACCCTGTGATAAAACTTTCCTCCATGGGTGGCAGGTCTGTCAGTTTTATAGCAGCCAAACTTTGGAATTCACTCCCGCAGAACCACGGGTGAAATTTACTCCTTCAAATCATAGCTTAAACTTATTTTTTTTCTCACCCTATCACACCCTTATTCGACAGTTCTGTTTTTCACTAGATACTATCTTTCTCGATGTATTTCATCTCTCAGTGCCCCTTCATACCATCTATTTTACCACTCGTTCTAGTGGGATTCAGACTTTTTGTCTTACTACAGCACGACTTGGCAGCAGCTCAACAAATCTGCACCGCGCTGTAAATAGAGGCAGGGTGCCAATACTTTAATCTTTACTGAAAATCCAGATAATACTGAGTGCAAACTGTATGGGTCAATATCACAATATAAGAAAACTCAAGAAGCCATGGATTTTCTGTGGCTGTACCTTAAATGATATTCTACACTATGCATGTAGGATTTCTTTCTTTCTTTCTTTCTTTCTTTCTTTCTTTGTGAAATTCTGAATTATAAACAAACAAACAAATAGCAAGGGAGAGATGAGTAATGAGTAATGGATCTGGCATAAATGTATAGATTGAACCATAAATATTGAGTTATTGATGTGTTGTTCAGTTCCGTGTGTGTGTGTGTGTGTGTGTGTGTGTGTGTGTGTGTGTTCATATAAACTAATACATACTGATGCATGTGTGTGTATCATTCTTATGTATCTGTGAAGTTATTCTTTTACGGCCAATAAAGGTGCCCGTAGCGTACTTCCAATACTTACATTCACACTCTCTTGCCTTTTCTCATGCTAAGTAATAAGTATGATCCTCCATTTTTCAAAATTTGGGTTCTCAAACTCGTTATCCAGCACCAGCAAACACTGCTTCTTCTTTTTCTTTCTTCTTCTTGGTCTTCCTTCTGATGTTTCCTTCTGGATTCACACTGCCACTTATAAAATCGTGAAATGTGGAAGGCGCTCTCTAGAAGTTTGTCCGGTCTGGGCTACTGTAGCAGTGCAACATGGCGGCTCCGTGCCCTATGTAGATATAAAAGGCTCATTCTAAGCTTACAAAAACACAATGATTTGTAGTTACAGGTAATTGTCCACTAATGAAAACATACTTATGAATACTATATTCCATTTCTGCTAATGGATCCCGCTAAATCCTACATAGGTCGAACCTTTAACTCATCAGCTAGCATAAAAAGTAGAAAAAGAAGAAGCCTCATTTTAAAAAGCCGTGTGATGGGAAAGAAATTACAGTCAAGTAAAGGAAATATTACTGCAGGTAAATAAATACACTTTCAGAACAAAGGGTACTATCCTGTACAACCCCAAATCAGAAAAAGTTGGGACGGTATGTTGAAATTGAAATTAAAA
>JAOTRR010000020.1:8542937-8553359 GCA_028570945.1 Gogo arcuatus | reverse complement strand
TTCTGTAAAGCTGCTTTGCAACAATGTCTGTTGTTAAAAGCGCTATACAAATAAATCGACTTGACCATTGTGGTGGACGTGCAGCCCCAGACATCTAAGGGCATCACATGTGATTTTGAATTCATGAATTAATGAAACAAATAAATTAATAACTAAAAACATAAATAACTACATACAACAAAATGAATAAAAGTTAAATAAAAATAAAACTATTAATAATTAATAAATAGCTAACTTGTGATCACAAGAAAATGAGCTTTATTATCTCAGGGTAAGATAATAATATTCTCCTTATCATGAGAAAAGAGAATTAAAAATGTATTGCAAGCACTATTTATCTTGTTATAACATGATTAAATATTGTTATAAAATAAAACATTTGACGTTATAATGTGATAAGTTTGTATGTTGTAATAACATGAAAATATCTTGTTATAACATGAAGATATTGTGTTATATTATGTAAACACATCTTATCACAATAAACTTCAGGTTATTGTCACGAATGCAGACGGTAAGTGGATGAAATTGCAGTAAGAAGTTTTATTAAAACTCAGGCAGACAGGTCCAAAGTGTGACGCCAAAACAATGTCAAAAAACAGGCAAGGGTCAGGCGATCAGCAAACAACATGAGTGAGGCAAAATACAGGAGCAAAGTGAGGTCAAAAACCAGAATATCAATCACAAAATACAAAGGCTTGGTAAGTTGGGTAAATGCACACTGAGCGTTACTTCACAAAGAGTCTTTGTCTGGAGTCTGCTTATAAAGGGTGTGAGCATGGAAAGAGTTGTGTGTAATCAATAATCAGGTGATTGTCAGTGTGTGTGTGTGTGTGTGTGTGTGTGTGTGTGTGTTGGGAGTCATAGTCCATGGCAGCCATGTTTGAAGGCTGTGGTGCATTCTGGGAAGTGGAGTTCTGGGGGGATTCCGGTGAATGCATAACAGTTATAACGTGATACTGATCCGTTTTTCTTTTTCTGGCGTTTCAGCAATATAGTTCTATAGGCTAACTATTCTATCTCTTACAGCTAGCTAATGGCTTACCTGTACATGTTTCTGTAATTTAGGTTTGGCGGCTGAAGTGTACTTTCATCAAGAAACTGATTTATTTTGATTGGGCCTCGAAATTAAATTATTTAAAATTTGCACTGTTTTTTTTTAATTGGCTAAAAGTTGGCCAAATGTCATTTTTTTTACTCTGTAATGGGGATCAAAAATAAATGTAGCAAAATTGGATATTATATTCTTTAGAAAACTCAAGTGAAAGTAAAAGTATGATTATTTAATTTATACTAAATAAAAAAAACATGCACTCAAGTACTTTAATGAGAGTACAGTTAACTTCGACCTCTGCTTATCCATTTTATGAGACGAGTCTTGCATTTTTATTAGAATTGGAAAAATATACCAGATGTTGCATACTCTGATACATGGATAATATGAATACTTTTCTTTAACACTAACAGTAAATATTTTTCTTTAACACTGACAAATACCACTGTTCACACTGCGTTCCTCTAATAAATGATACAATTTGTGGTGGCAATGTCCCTCCAAGCAACACATTAAAGACTAGCAGCTGAGGGAATTTAGTTGGAAGTGAGAGAATGAGATGACTTACAATTGACCTGGGAACCAACACTCAGACAGTCTGATCACTTTAATTTAGTAGTGTCTGCTGCATTCCTGTACAGTGTGACCATTTCTATATTAATTTATAGCTAAAATATTGTGGAATATCAGCCAGGTGGCTTGAAATAGCTCATCCCTCCACCTGCTCGCTATTAAACTGAGACACCGAGATGAGAAAACATGAGTCAGAGGTGTTTTATCAATAGCAGTAGCTCCAGAAATGTGTAAAGACCAACACCTCTGATCCATGGTGGTCCCCAGAGCTGATGCTGAATGAGCTCACTCTTTGTCATCTTTCAGATAGCTCCCACTTCCCGGCAAGCAAAAAGTTATTTCTTTTTTTTAACACCTGACAGTGCTTGATTTAGTGAGCTTGCCAGAAAGAGACGGAATTGTTGTGAGCTGTGAGTGTTGTGTGAGAGGAGAAAGGGAAGGAGGCATCTTTTTCTAAGAAGAGTTCTACAGAGAACCTGCTTCAATCGCTCACCAGATGAAGCCTCCACCAAATGCATCCTTTCATTTATATGTACCATATATATTGTCTGTGAAATAGGAGAAAAAAAGAAAGAAAAAAATGTGCCGTGGACTTTAGAGAGATCTGAGAACAGAAAAAAAAAATATGTTCATCCAGATGAGCAGATCGGAGTTGATTCAGATTCACACAGAATAAAGGCAGCAAATGATGGATCGTGGGATCGCAAGCCGATATGCAGCTCTGATGAAAAACTCGAGGCATGGATAAAGGGAGTGATAATAAGCAATACAGCAGAGTGCGCCTGCGGACGGTAGGGCCACTGGACTGTAGGAAATGAAACAGAGCCGCTCTGAAGTGCCACTCCCTGCTCGCTTCCTGTCTGCGCTTTCCTCAATGCCTCACATGAATATTTATCACAAAATATAATAACGATAATGATCGCATTGCTCTTCTGAATGTAGCGCGTCAAATCCAAATACATATTTATTTCAGTCAAATCACCTTCTAGCCTGGCTTGAAAAAAAATATTGTTCCCTTTCCATTTATGCAGAATTAAAGTCATTCCTGAGTGGTGAGGTGTTTAATAAGATAGAGACAAAGTCCTCCAGAGGAAAACACGGCTTTCTCATTTTCAGGGCTAAAAAATAGACTGATTAGGTCTTCTCTTCGACGGCAAAGAAATGCTGAAGCATAGCAATTGAGAATGCATTGTGGATGCAAAGCCTGCTTGAATCGGGTAAATTAGAGGGACTTGTTTCTACAGTCATCCAGCCGTGACTGAATTCGGATAGTGGAGCGCTGTGCCATCTGGTATACCTCATACATGTAGAAGAGCTGGAGGAAATGCTTCGGCGCCGTGCCTCGCTTTAACCCGCTTTTTAATGCCCGTGTTGATGGACGACACTTGGCTGGACCCCCCAGCTTTATTTCCACACAAAACAGGCATTAGATGAGCAGCAGTCTGGCTCATTTCTCACAAACACAGGCATATTCTCCCAGGGGTATATTCAGAGTTGGTGACTTAAGTTGGCAGCTTAAGTTCTGAAGAGATACAGATAGGCAGATTTACAGGGAGTAAAGTTGTCCATATCCAGAATCACTCAGGTGTTTAAGTTGAATTTATGGGATCTAGTATGGATTATTCAAATTTACGTACACAGGTAGTCCTCAGATCTATCTGAACAGGGAATTCATTTGGTTTTTGAAATGTTTTATCATATTTCTGTCTTTGTTTCTTTTTCTTTTCGTTCAAGCGTTGCTGGATGTTTAATAAAACACTAAGCAAACATCAACAAATCACTAGCCCAGGGAACTGAGACAAACAGATTTAGTATCCAGGTTATTTGTTTTTATTCATTGTTGCCTGGCAGACAAGTAAATTCAACTACTATTCTTTCTCATCTTTTATTGACTTTTACAAAACAAATGTTTTCATATTTAAACTCAGTGCTCATCATGGTGGTCCGACGGACCTCGATGCCATGACAATAGCAAGTGCTACACTTTCCAAGTCCCATCCCTTGCCACACTACACACATTGTCCAAGGCTAGTTAACAGTAGAACTTTTTTTTTCTGGATCAGCAACATGGAGATATGAGGAAACACTGATTAAAGTGACAAAATAAGGTCCAGCACAAAAAAAAGCTGTTCTATAACTATCCTGCATACTTTACAAAATCACCATGTGGTTAAACATACCTAGAGAAAATAAAAATGCTAGCCCGACTCCAATAATTGTGCGATATGAAGAGTAAACACCACAGCTCATAGCCAAACGTTGGCCAATGACTTGCTGATTTTTTATCGAGGGCACAAATGCGTTGTAGTACATGATCATATATTTATTTGCTTCCCTTAGCCTAGAGTATGCTCTTAACTCGCTAACTAACTTGTTATATGTTATTACGTTACATTAGCTACCACTTTTTAGCTTAGTCATTTAGGTTTCCAGACAACCAAAATGTGAGATTGGGGAACAGAGCTTTCACTTGCCCAGTGGGTAACTACCAAACAATTTGAGCAACTTGTGAACAATTTAAGATTTTACAGTGCATTCCCAGTGTATTTTAGATGAATATTATAGTGAAACTTCATCCCCAGCTCTGAGCCTAACTCTACCCACTGCATAATTTTGAAAAATGCTAAAAAGTGGGAAAGGGGTGAGACCTGAGGTAGGGAGGAGCTGAGGAAGGGGTAGGTGGGGAAATAGCATAAACTCTTGTTCCACAGACTCCCACTCAAGGGCGGAGCTGGGGGAGGTGGGCCGCCCAACTATGATTAGAGGGCATTGACATTCTTTTTTACATATAAGCTTCATGATGTAGTTATGTCTCAAACTGTTGACTCTATATAAGCATCTGCCTTACAAGATTCAGGATGATTTAAACCAGTAGAAGGTGTTTTGAGCCATTTTCAACCCATAAAATGCTGATTTCTATAAAATGGTAATTTTGTCAATATTAACATTAGAATTGATGTTTCATCACAGTACAGTAATATTGTTTAGTTTACAGCTCAAAAAACACATTTAAGTGTTCAGTGCCTCTTTAAATCACAATGTTTTGTTTTTTCTGTCTCCGTCTGTGTTCTCAGCTCTGAAGGACCCATGCAGCGAGGTGACGTGTAGCTACGGCAGCACCTGCGTCCAGTCTTCTGACGGCCTCTCCGCTAAGTGCATGTGTCCTCTGAGCTGTGATCATGTGCCCAGGGTTACAGTGTGTGGCAGCGATGGCTTGGACTATCCCAGCGAGTGTGCGCTCAACATGAAGGCCTGCTCCACCAACAAGAACATCCGCCTCCAGCACATTGGCTTCTGTGGTGAGTCTGCCAAATGTCAGCTTTCTTCATCCTCACAAATTACCTCTGATCACCCTTGCCATCTATATATATAAAAGTAAAGTTTATTTGTACACATCAGGTGGTATGGTGGTCCATCCCAAAGCTCCAGGGTTCCTGGTTCAATCCTGAGCTCAGTTTACTGTCTCTGTGGAATTTTAGCTGTTTTTCCTATACCCATTTGGGAAGCCTCTAGGTTTTCCAGTTTCCTCCAACCTCCCCAAAACATTCCCATAGGTAGACTGGTTAGTCTACATTGTCCCTTGATATGAAGGAGTGTGTTCATCGTGCCCTAGGATGCCTGGCATCCCATCCAAAGTGTATTCCAACCTCACACCCAGTGTTCCCAGGATAGTCTCTGTATCCACTGCAGCTTTGACCAGAATAAAGATGAATGAATTTCTACAATTCAGCTTCACTGAGATTAACGTTTTAGATATGATATATAAAACAACCCAAAGAGGCATTTTAGGTTGTCAGTGTGCATCTAATTTAAGATGACATGAAGTATCAAAAGAAACGTTTCATTTATTTTGGTTTTCCTGTACTAGATTGGTTGGTTGCGTGTGACCTGAGATTTTGCACGTATATTTCAAAATTGTTGTTAAGGAGTGCTTTAAAAACTACATGGAAGATTTCAAGTACATCATTCTGTCCTGAGTGACAGTTCCCTCCTACCTCACCTCAATCACTGTCTGAATTTCTACATTATTCGCTCTTTCATTAAAGTGTTTTATGTTGAGTTGAAGCTTTTGAGTCATGAGTGTAGAAAGACTTTATGTTCGGAAAACAGCCCTCAGCCACTTTGGACCATCAAATGACATATCCCAGACATCTCCCTGAGCTCTCAGACTTGTCATTGTACTTGCTTTTCCTTCTCCTCTCAGATGTATTGGATTTATTATATTTAATGCATCTTACCTTGCCTACTTCTGTGTCTTCATTTAAGATAATTCAGCTGAGCAGACTGCTGTGGCAGCAGGTCAAAGCAGCAGCAGCTTCTGTAGGTCAAGACCTGTTCTCTTATTGAATAGCCCATTGTCTGGTAAAAAAAGAAAGAGCAGACATCTCTGGGTTTGGCGGTCTAGGTCTCATAGAAGAAAATAGATGGAACACATCACCGAACATTTCTAAATTGATTTATTCATTGTTAGCTGTTGATGTGATGTGATCATTATCCTTGATCATTCTTTTGGGATAAATCAGTTCTGTTTCTCTCCTTTAAGGAAATAAATACGTAAAAATAAGGCTTAGGTTTTGGCATCCATATCGTTTTGTTTCCTGTTAGCTAATGACTAAAAATGGAACCAAGAACAACAGAAAAGCCAATAGATGTAACTAAAAGCACAACAAATGATATAAAATAGAGGCTGGGGCTGATTTCTTTCTAGCCCAGACTGTAGAATCATAAAGCCTATTACTGACAATCATGTCATGATCACGTCACCTGGTGAAACACCCCCTAGATTTTATGTAGCATTTTCTGAATGTATTTAAGCCTGCTCACAAATCCAAAATGGAGTCTGGATAGAATTGTGTGGCATGAACCAGTCCTTGTCTGCTATTTGATTCACTAGAATCAAAGAATAACAGATTTGACTTTCAGCTATATCCCCCAAAAAAGAAGCAGCTTGCCTTACATTTTGTGACTTACCAAAGCATAAAGCATACTAAGCAAAGCTATATGTTTGTGCCCTTGCAAGACCCAAACACCAAAAATAAATGGGTGCTATGTAACTTCTTTGCATTTTAAATAGAAATCCTAGTCATGCTATCTGTATCAGTTTCTTGGAAGCTTCTAGTCCAGAAGTGGCTGACATTGAGATGTTCTCTGTGGCGTTGGAGTAAACAGAGAGCAGTCATCTCCTTAAATAATGGCCCCGTGGCAGACAGGTCCCAATGATTACTCTGGCCCCTCAAGGGCGAGTATAATCGATGTCTTAGTGATTCCATGGCGAATGCAGCACCTCATGAGATGGACAGTGTCCCTCAAACTAACGGTCCTAAATCTGCCTCCTGTCATGGACATTTTTGACCCTCAGTTTCACGTATACAAGCACTCACGTTCACACACTCAAAACACACGTCCATAATGATTACATACATACATGAATAACTGCTAAATACTGTATCACATGACATATACACAACCATATGATACATGTATGTATATTAGAGCTTGTGTATATGTGTGCATGTTTGCTGCTATTCATTATTCTTACTGTTGCTAAGCCCAAACAAACAGATCCCTCATCTCCATGCTTCACACATCCTCATTATAACAAATATCTAATCACATGTGTAAATATTTACTGTGTTATGAAGTTTGGTTGAGGCAGAACCCTTGTGGTGCTTCTGTATCTAATGAGGACTATAGCACTTTTATTTTTCACACAGTCTCAGTTCTGCCTATCAGTAAATCAAATAGCTATTCATAGAAGAAGCTGTAAGATTTAAGGTCCCTTAGCTTTAGCATGAGGCTAAAATACAGTTAGTGGTTCGGTTGGTTAGGGCTTTGGACTCAGAAGTCCTAATCGGAAGGCTGTGAGTTCGAAATCCAGGACCACTAAGAGTACAAATTAGTTTAGTCATTTACATTTACATTTACGTTTACACACACACACACACACACATATATATATATATATATACATACATTTTCAGGTACAGACACACTGAGGATTTTCTTATTATTACAAACAGAACCATGTGTAATGTGTGTGACAATTTAAAAATAACTAAGAAGCACATGTTTTAAGAATACAGCATGGTATACTCTCTTAGCGTGCATTAACAGCTTTAAAAACCCCATTCACATCAGCTTTTGTATCTGAAGAGAATGCTTGAGCACATTTTCCACAGGGTTTAGTGACAACGGTGTGAGTCACACTCAGTGTAAAACTTGTTAAGATCATCTAGATGCAAGGCAGTGGTGTTATTAAAACTGCCAGGCTTTTCTCTATAATTAGTTATGATTTGCAGTCCTTTCTACATATGCTAGCAGTCACAGACATTATCATTTGATTAGAGAGTATCGCAGAACAGCCTTTTGGCCATCCTGATGGCTTTGCTCTGACCATACCCAGTCTCTTTGGAGCGATTTGTGTCACTTAAGTGAGCTGGTGCTTTATACCATTCTCATATATCTCTGTTAATCCAAGGCTTCTGGATAGGTTAGGAGCTTATTGTATGAGTGAGAATAGATTCCTATAATCAGGCTTCAGCCAATACATATTAATGGCCAGTCATGGCTCAGTGGCTGTCAGTGTTGGCTCGGTCCTTGACAGAGGTTCAATGTAACAAATTGACTTTAAGTCTTGAGTTTTAAGTATCTGTACTTAAGTTTTTCTTTCCCCTAAATCTGGGTTTAGATGGTGTGATTTCAGCAGTCTTTTAAGATTACTACTTGACACACTGTATGAGATGATCCCACTAAAATCTTGGCTAAATTCTGTAACAGATCATGTGATACCTGGTATTCTCCATGTCAGATGATATAACAAAGATCCTCTAATGATAGAGCTGCAATTAAAGAAAATTACTACGTTCTGCGCAATCAGTGGAATTCAGGATTGTGCAGAAAACAGAAGCAAAGTGGTCGTTTAAACAAAAAACATTATTGAAAGTGAGCTTCTGTCCATTAGCTTGTTTTGTTTACATTTCGCCATATGGCAACAACATGCAAATATGTAACTGAAGTGTATCCATTCAACTGATTGGAATATAATACATAAAACTTACATAAAACTAGGATATACTAAGAATATATTTACAAACATTGATAATATTTTGAAGTAAAAAATTATTTATAAATGTGTTTGTAATGGTAGACATTTTATAATCTTGTAATCTTGACATTGTAAATGTTTGCCAGTGTGCAAGTAAACTGTGAAATGTAATAAAGATATTATGGGAATTGTAACTGTCACTGTGTTATTACCATGTTATATTTACCATACAACCCAAATTACAGTTGGATGTATATTATTTTAGCAGTGTAAATATTTGATTGCCCTTTTACATGAGTATTTTTTACTTTTCATTTTTTTTTCTGGTCCTTGAACTGTGGTAACCATCGCACGCTCAGCTGTATCCTGTCTCAACTATTAGTAGCTTTGAAAAAAATTGTCAACCATACAAGTAAATGGTAATAGAAATTAATGTTAAGACCTTCCAATAGGTTGATCCAAAACATCCCTGAGTGCCCAAACATGCATGATGCAAACTGTTGTCATAGCCATTGCTAGCTGGCTGTATGTTAACTTGAATAAACAGTGGTTATAACTGGTGCTCATCCAGTACACCACTAGGACTCGGCTATGCCTGGCTCGTTACACTGGAGTTTTGCTAATCAAGCAGCTGGAGCAGCCTGGAGCTTGGATACAGGGACATTGGCTTGCACATGTTCAGTTAATAAGAGGTAATGGCTTTTTTGCAGCAGTTATGGCTGGCTCACATAGCTTGACGTGTCTGGGGTTCACATTATGAGAAGCTCGTTGGTCAGATTAAATGTTTTCCTCCCACATGATGCCACTCCACTATATGTTCATTTACACAGCTCTGACCTGACATTGGCTTTGCATGTCCTTTTATGCTTTTTTTCTCTGTCTGCCTTTCTCTCTAGCTTTTATATGCAAGATTGTCATCTTTAATCCACAGCTTTGGAATCTGCCTACTTCTTTGTCTTTGATTTGCTCTCTTTTTATACTCACGCTTTTCTTTCTTGTCTATGCTCATTGTCTCTTCTTTTCTGTGTGTCTTTGTTCTTGTTTGGTTTAATCTTTATTCCTCCAGTTCTCAGCCCATTTTCTCTATCTCTCTGTCTCTACGCGTTACTTTCCTTCTTGCTCTTTCTTTCTCCTGATTTGTATGACTTGCTCACAGCTTGGCATTGTTCTAATGTGCGACAGCCACTGTGATGTCCTTTGTCTCTTCTCTGTGTCAAAAAGTGTGGAGGCAGATGAGACTGTCATGCTTATTTCAATAAGCAACATGGCATTTCCATTACTATTAAACGTGATGCTACCAGGGCGCAGCTCAGCCCCACGGCCAGTGCACTGCCATTAACTCCCTCTCACCCATCAGTGCTCGCACGTCACCTGTCAGTCGCACATTCTTCTCAACAAAATGACATTTCACAGACAACAGACGGTTGACAATTAGGACTTTCAGATCAGGATTTGATTGCAGCAATTTCACACCCACACGTGTACAGAAGATTTTTGCCTATATAATCAGCAAATCGTGTAGGAAGAATGATCATTTAAAGGTTTCAACTAAGACTTCATCACAGTGTTGGATATTTCTGCACGATTGGACTTTCGTTCATTATCACTAAGCGCTTTATTCTGGTCAAGGTTGCAGTGGTTCCAGAGTCACTGTTGCTGGGAACACGGAATGAGGCGGGAATACACACAGGATGAAGTCCACACACACACACACACACACACACACACACACACACACACACACACACAC
>JAOTRR010000020.1:8464088-8477163 GCA_028570945.1 Gogo arcuatus | reverse complement strand
CAACAAAAGTGTATTTAAGATGCAGCCCAATTGCTAGCTGTCAGTGCATGAATGTGTACTTTTTGTGCTCCACACAAAAATGTTGACAGAGAGCAGCATACAGAAGCCATGGCTAAACATTTGAATGCATGAAAATTGCAGCCTGTATCTGGGGGACTGCGTGTCGGCTCTCTCCAACAAAGCCCCTAATCCATTTACTGTTACTCCAGTCCTCTACGCCTGTGAAGTTTTTCGGCTTTTTTTCTTTTAAAGCCATCAATAGCTCCCTGAACCCAAGTCAGCTAATTGTGTTTTTGCCTACCTTAACTGATGGAATTGAGAGTGACAAGGTCCAGATATCGTCCTCTCATTATTTCTCAGTCTAATAATTTGGTAATTTGTTAGTCTAGATAATAATCTGCTCTCTCAGTGGGAATTAAAAAAAAAACTTTAGTATATGCATCTCCATTTGAATAGAGTAAACTGACGTCAGTCCCAAATGAAATTTCTATCTGAATAAAAGAGGTGGAAAATTTGTTTAGTAATCAGTTAAATGGTAGAATAAACAATCTTTTTCAAAAGAAATCCGTGCATATGTGCATTTGAATCATGACTCAGAGTGCTAAAATCTAGTCCAAGGTGGAAACAAAGTTGCACAGTTTATTGTAACTTTACAATAAAAATGTATTAAAATTAGTCAAAGAAAAAGAATAAAAATGCTTTAAAATAAAAATGCATTAACATAAATTATATAAATTATTTATAGAAATAATAATAATAATAATAATAATAATAATAATAATAACAATAATAATAATAATAGTAAATGACTTATAATAAATAATTATAAAGGAGTTACTTGTATTTTGATGTTTTGCAGTGATTGACATAATTTAAGCAAGGAAATTAAGATGCTAAGGTAAATATGCTGAACCTAGCATTAGCTACCTGACAGAGCTCACAGTCTTCTTGTTGTTATGGTAACATTGGCAGTCAATAGCGAAAACAAAATAGGTTCTTCCTACATGTAACACGCATGTAAATGGAAATTTTCAACACTTTCTGCATTCAGAAAGACTTTGTTCAGATAAACAAAAAGTTAGGCTGGCCTGCTGGACTGGAGCAATCATTGACACACAGCCTGTTTACTAGAGAACGTATCCTGGGGTCACTTAATGACGCCTTCTTGCCTCCCAGACGTCCAATAGCCCAGGCATTGTGAGGGTTGATGTTCTCTCCCATGTTCCAGGAGCACAGACTCATAAATCTGTATGAAACGGTGGCAAATATAAGCCCAGGGCCGTTCTCCTGCTACGCGCCAAATGTCATTTTCCACCACTCGCTCTTGCGCTGTTTCTCGCTGTCTCTCACTGCCTCACTCATGCTCACAGAGTCCTTGAACATCTCCCTGCTGACAGCTTTATGGCTTGTTCGGGTGAGAGGGAGTTGTTTTTCCTCAACCCATCAGGAATAATCTGTGCCACATACTTTAGAATCCGGCAGCTGTAGCTACCAGGCTTGAGACAAGTAATTGTTAGTGTTCTACCGTAGTGGTCTACATGACAAGCTGAAGAAGGAAAAACAATATAAATAATTTATACTTTGACCTCTAAGTCTACATAATTCCTACTAGCCTTCATACTTCCTCAGATGGTTAAACGCAGATAATGTGCAGACTACACCTTCAGAATTTTAATATCTATGTAGCACATTAAACTACGGCCTCCACTTCAGCTGATTTTTCACTTCATATCTGTCAGATTCTAATCATGTCATCAAATCAGATCTTTGACAGCCTAGCCAAAACACTGCTCAGATAAGCAGGTGCAGTTCTGCAGCAATGCATCTTCACTCTTTCAAAATGACCTTTAAACAGCAGTTTTAGCAAGTTGCTTTCACTCATGAAGTCAGCTTTTATGAAGGACATGACGAAACAGTTTCCAAGCAAGGGACTGCTCATTAGCATGCTGTTAAAAGTTCTGTTACGGATGGACACATCATGTCTTCCTGCAGGTCCTACTGTAGCGGCCACCACTATGCCTACAGGTGAAGTACGTTCGTCCTGCGATAACACACCTTTTGGTTGCTGCCCCGATGGCAAAACTATTGCTATCAACCCAGATGGAACCAACTGCCCATGTAAGTACCTCTGATGCAGATAATCACACTATCTCTGCATATCACATCATTAGTCACTAACTGATGCCCTCCAGAGAAACTCCTTTCACTCAAACCTAGATGCAGATTTAGATTCCTAATAAGAAAGCCAGAGGCGACAGTGGCAAGAAATACCTCCGAGGCGACAGGGAGGAACCAGATTTAAAAGGGAACGCATCCTCTTCTTGATGACACAGTTTTTATGGATACAGCAGCAATTCTTGTGTACAAATCTACAGTATCCAGTGGAGGGTATTCCACTTTGGGAAGTGCAAATCTTTAGGGTGTCCATGTGGAACCATCCACAGCAGCAGCTCCAAGCAGAAGTAGAGCATTACAATAAATTAGGCAGGCCCAGCATGCAACAAGGCTTTCACAGGTAGCTTTATGTGGTAGGAACACAATCATTTTCACACTATCACCCAGGATATGGATAATAACAGGTTCAGATTTGTTACCAAGCCATGCTGTGTTGCTTTGTTTGGTTGAAAATTTAAAAAAATAATAATTTGGACCACTGGGGGTCATAAGCAGAGAAATCACAGTCATGTGGCAGGAGCTTCTCTGGTGTGTGAGCAGGAAAGAAAACAAACTATTTCCAAACAGCACACTTTAGCAGGCTATAGATTACAACCAACACACAACACACTCTTCTCTCAACACCAGCCCCATCTGTTTTAAGGATATGCCCATGGAATTACCCACAGTAGCGAACAATCGATACTGAGTAAGGCAGAAAGAAGCAGGTAGATGCTTTGTGTTTGTGTATATGGAAACGGCAGGTCAAGTGTTAGCAGTAGTCTTTTAACTGTATACCATGTGTCAACAACCTGCCACTGGAACTGGAAGTGAAATGGAGTGCAAGAAAATTCTGCGTTCCTCAGCATGTCAGAACAAAACGAATGTGTGTTACTCCCTGCTGTTTGATAGCTATGTTAATAATGTCAGCCCTGTCCAGCCTGTGCTCCTGTATGTATAGAGAGGCCTGCTAGGCTGATCAGCGATTTAACTTGGTTATGATAGATGCACTGATGTTTAAATAATGAAATCCCACTCGTGATAATGTCAGAATAGATATTGAGTTAGGTATTAGTTTACAGAGGCTGTGTAAATGAAATTTAACTCTGCATGGAATTAAATTTATCACACCCACTGCACTTGTAATAAAAGGGACTGTCAGTTTTAATATGCAGTACTCATGAAATTAAAAATGATGACCCAAAATGGGATGTGGCAGGGAATTTAACTTTTTAATTCAAGCCCGTAGCGCAATTCCTGTCACTGCCAAGTCTGTGAGAAACTCCTGTTCTCAAATGTTACATATTCTTAATCTGATCAATTCATTTGCAAAACCAATTTGTTCTTTTTTTCCCAAAAAATTCCCATCAGATAGGAGGTGGAAAAGGCTCATCATGCAACTTTAACCAGCTTCTGTCACTCACACAGCCCTGTGATTGAGAGACAATTACAGCTATCTTTCACGATAATCATAGTAGTGCTCTTCCCAGTCTGAGCCAAGCTGAAGCCCAGCAAGCCTGATTGATTTGGCCAATTTGTTCAGCTGATTACACAGTATACAGAACACTGAATCTCTCCCAGCTCCACTTCTCCTTCACAAGCAATGCTTGCTTTATTTATTATTTATTTCCCTCAATAGCATACAATGACTGGACCTCCCTTTCACTTATCGCTGTCAGCTCTGTGCTGAAGTATAGTTTCAATAACCTTAGCAATGACCTCCATTAAGAGGCTCCTTCAACAAAAGAGCTAGGGCATTATTATCTCTCTTTAATTCAAAATCTAAAATCAGTGATGTGCATGTTGTATGTATATGTCAGCATTGCTGTCTAACTAATTGTTTTCTATGCAGTCCTCCATGCCTCTGCCAAGTTCTGGGACTAGACTCGGTTTGGTAAAATTCAGCCCATCTTGTCCACCTGCCCTGTCCATATTGTCCATACTTCTGAACCTCCTAGCGGACCCAACACACACCCCTGACTAACTACAGCAGCCTCATCACTAACCTGCAGACTGGCACTGTACCAACCACCATTGTGTAGCTCAGCAGTACGATGAAGCTGTGTATGAGACTCTTTAAACCCAAGCTTCTAAATATGTGTTTGTCTGCTTTCCCACACAGCCACCATGCACTTTACCGGCTTCCTGCACCTGGACCAGGTAGAGGGTCAGGAGGTATTTTACACACCAGAGTTGGATGACCCGAAGTCAGAGCTGTTTGGTGAGACAGCTCGCAGCATCGAGAGCGCTGTGAGTATCACTGCAATTGCTAAAAGGAATACTCCAGTGTTTTTCAATCTAATATCTGTCCATATTTGTAGAATATGAACCACAGGCAAGAATTTTGACATATCCTTTTGTACTGAGTACAGCTGACAAGCTGTTTACTTATAATAGAAGCCTAGGGGCAGTTGTTGGGTAGTCATTAAACAGTAATAGAAGCCTAGAGGCAGTTGTTGCCCAGTCAATAAATATTTCAAATGTGACCATAAAAGACACATTCAGAACTACAATTATAACATACTAAGACCAAAGCTATTAGCTATTCTTATTGTTTTCCAACAAACTTCTCGTTACTTTTTTTCTGGTTTTGTGTGAAAGTGACAAAATTGTTCATGTTACTACAAATGCTTCCATCTGAAAAAGCATTACCATTTCTGAAATGATGAATTATACAGATTTAGAGCTTAATTTGATTTGCACAGTTTTTGTTTGAAGGAATTCATTGGAGAAACACATTTGAGTGCATTTAGACTTTTATTTGAATTGAATTTTAAATAATCATGTTTTGCATTCAATTGTATTTGTGTAGCACCTTTAAGAATATACATTGGCACAAAGGAGCTTTATAGAAATCGGATTTTAGATTTAGATCTGTAATGTGCAAGCCAGTGGTGACAGGTGCAAGGAAAAAACTCCCTGAGAAGTCATGAGGAAGAAATCTTGAAAGGAACCAGACTCAAAACGAAACTCATCCTCTTCTTGCTGACACCAGAAAGTGGGATTATAAATTGTTAATCTTCTATGACTGTATACTATAAAGATGGATGGATGGGTGCATGGATGGATCCCAGAGGAAAAATCATAGATTACAGCAGCAATCCAAAAAGTAGAGTTTGCAAGCAAGAGTATTCAGAATAATAAAAATAAGCACAAACAGTAAAAATGATCAAATATAGTACTAGGTATAGAGTGAGTATAGCCTTATATTCACAAGTCCTCTGGGTGATGTGAAAGTGTGAGTGAAATACTGGAGTATTAAGCCCAGGAAAGATGAATGATTAGTGTAATGTATGGTGCAAACAATCCAAAACAGCAGGTATGGAACCATGGATGTGAGGCGGAGTAGCTGTGATCAACAAAGCAACCGCAGATATATAGTTGTACAGTGCAATAATATGATGATTAGCATCAGTGTAGTAAGCAGAATGAAACCCAGTGCAAAAATATATCATATGTCCAACGAGGCTGTAGTATACAATAATGTCCTGACACGGTGCTAAATTCTTGTACAGGGTGATCGCTGTTGGCAAGAACGATCTCCTGTACCATTCCTTGCTACACTGGAGTTGAAAGAAAGACAAACAGTAGGCCTACTAATAGTTTTGAAAAGATGTTCCATATAAGAATATTGTGAATAAAAGTCCTGGGTTGAGCACAGGAAAGTCTTCATGATTGCAGCAGCAGTTCTTAGATAAGTCAGGGCAAGGGAAATATGTCAAAATTTCTATCTGTATAGTAATCCCGGTCATGATCAGGTCAGTGTAGTCAAACTGTTTTAGTAATCATTCCAGCCCCAAAAGCACTGGCGAGTCATATGTTTACTGACTAAAGCTTGTGTTTCATGGAGTTGGAAACAAGATGCGCCTACAACATCAGAAGCTGAATTAATCTGGATGGGAGATGTTAGTCACATGACATTTACTGCTGCCTCCAAAATGTGTTCATGTAATTACTTCTGTGCTGCCTTTAAATGTCAGTTTGTGCACCTAGACCCAGTGCAGTTTTCTACTATTTCCCAGTGACACATTTTCTCATCCTGGAAAAGAAATCTGCTCATGATAAAAAAAAAACACCTTTTATTGACTGTGGACACATCTTTCATTTTTACTTCTCCGTAGCTTAATGAGTTGTTCCGCAAGTCTGATGTACGGAAGGACTTCCAGAGTGTCCGAGTGAAAAATCTGGCTCCCAGCAACTCCATCATGGCTATAATCGAGGCTCACTTTGACCCAGGTAATGTAGCACATAGTTCAATTTTCTTATTAAAACTATAAAACTATAGCTATTATTACAACCATAGTCCTTTTATGTTCTGGGAATGAATGTCACACTTGTGTTACATATTTAATTCGATTCAGTTTTATTTGTGTAGTCCTTTTAAGAATAAACTGTCACAAAGCAGCTTTACAGGAATCCAGATTTAGATTTAGATCTCTAATGAGGAAGCCAGAGGTGACAGTGGCACCAAAAAAACTCCCAGAGACAACATGAGCAAGAAACCTTCAGACTCAAAATGGCGTCTGTCCTCTTCTATGTGACACCGGATAGTGGGATTATAAATCATTAGATAGAAGGATGTTCATTACGAGCATATTGGAATGTGATTCGAGTTGGCGACTTCAGTAGTTACATTTACACAGGGAAAGTTACTCATATTCAGAGCCCAGTTACGCAGCTGCCTAAGTTGATTTTCTGCGTATGCTATTTAGATTGTGTAAATTACCTGTGTCTAGTTTAAATCTCTGAGGTTGCCAGATTGTTCTTGAGTAGAAATATTCAAGACAGGTTTTTCAATAGTGTCCACACCACCTTGTCTTCAAACACAAACACATGCCTTTAAGATAAAAAAAAAATCAGGGATAGAAAATGCGGACTGATGAAGAAAATGCTGTTTTCTTTTCTATTAAATGTATGATGATGTAACATAAAACCAAGAGAACATTTAAAATGAAAAATAAAGGACCAGACTTGGCCATAAACCTTTTTTGGAAAGTACAAATTTTGGGGGAATCCATGTGGGACCATCTCCAGCAGCAGAAAGTGCGTCACAAGTGCAGAAGCTCCAAGCAGAACTAGAGCATCGAGATAAATCATGCATCATAAACAAGAGGAGCCACAGCAGAAGAAGTAGTAGAAGAACTTTGTACCATTACTCATTTGCGACATGAATACTATTACATGCTCAAGCGTTTTCAGAATCCAACAACATGTTGCGGAGTGTGGAATCACCTTCTTTAATTAGATATGCCGTAGACAACTTGATGCAGCCCAGTCACAGCTCAGCATTTATATAAAACATCACCATTTAGCTTTGGATGTCGAAATGAATTTTTCTGGTGTGTAACTTGAGCTAACTTGGTGTGAGCATATCTGTGCTTTGAAGAGGGTTGCGTGAAATGGCTACACAATGTTTACCCAGTGTGCACTCTGTGGTTTTAATTATTCCATCTGTTTCTATAGTGACTCGTTTTTCTTTCTCTCTCCCTTAGCCTTTTTTTTTTACAGCTAGTTGTGTGTTATTTGTGAAGTGCCTCTTATCTCCCTAAGTGGTGTAGGCATCTCTTCTTCTCCAAGCACATCAAAAATCAGTCAGCTCTCAGTGAAAAGTGTGCCTTTGGCAAGAACTAAAAAGCACATACAAATTTTCATGTGCATTAAGGGCTGTATACAGTAATTCAGTAGAGCAAAGTATTGTGTTTTATGTGTATATAAAAGGAATGTGTTGTTTTGGTTTAGTTTACTTTAGTGTCCAGCGATAATGTTCTCTGTAAGGTGATTTTTGTTCAGATTCCTGAGGATCATCAGTTTGCTCTCGTTTCTCTGTCATTAAAGTTCTGCGTGTCCCTTTCACTACTGGAGGAAAAAAAAACACCCCCCTGAATTCACCTTTTATTGGCCTCATTCAGCATCTTTTATTCCCACACAAGAGCCTGTCATAAAGTCTACAGTCGCCGGTAACAGGGCCATCTGTGGAAGTGTTATGACAGCCCTTCATCCTACCGTCCCTGAAATGTACGCAGCTTGAAGGACGTCCGTTCCCTCGGGATTATTACATACAGGCGCTGTACCATACCATGTGTAATATCTACTTCTAATGTCCTTCTATTTTGTCCTGTTTCCTTTGGGTCATGGCCTTGTGCTGCAGACACTAGATTTGTAGCAGACGATGTTGAGGATGCATTGCTGAAACAGCTTAAGACAGCTAAAGATCCTGGCATTGTAGTGAAACAACCTGAGGAGGAATATATCCGTTTCACCAATTTTGGTAAGTCGTTCATTTGTTATAGTTGATCTGCACTCAGAAATGTGATAACTGGCTGATTCCAGTTATGTAGTAGATTCAGGTTGAAATTTGTAATATAATAATAGTACTCTCTCTCTCTCTCTCTCTCTCTCTCTCTCTCTCTTTCTCTCTCTCTCTCGCTCTCAGGTCCCTCTGTTCTTCCATTCTTCACCACCACTGCTACCACTCTTGCCACCGCTACACCCACTATCGCTACCACTACCAGAAGCACCATGCCCCCTACCACTGCCTCCAGTACAACACACCAGCCAGCCACCTCTAGACAGCCTTACACCACCCGCAGAACCACTACAGCTGCCCCGATCACCAGCACCTCCCCACAGCCCACCACCACCACTACTGCCACCAGAACCACCACCATGGTGTCCTTCCAGCCCCGACCTGTCCTCGAGGACGCCAAAGCCCCAGGGCCATGTGACTCACAGCCCTGCGGCCACGGAGGCACCTGCGAGGAGGACGGTGACGATTTCACCTGCACCTGTCCTGCTGGAAGAGGGGGAGCTGTGTGTGAGAAAGGTAAAACACACCATCAGTCCATTTCTATGAAAAGGTAAAAACAAAAGCCCCCAAATCACAATATGCAAAGTGCAAAGGTTTGAATCCTCTGCATGAAGAGAAGGTTACAATCACGGCACAAAAAATTACAGTCCTACTGTGGCGCTTCAGGATTTTTTTCTCTTAGAGTAAGAAACTGTCCCTCGCAGCTGCATCAGATTGTAATTGACACTATTTACATTAATGCCCGTTAGCTCATGAAAAAATGCTGTGCGCTGAAAAAACAAATTGACGGTTTGTATGCAGCACTGGTATCTCCCTGTGCTCGGTCAGTCCATTAATGAGTGATGAAGAAAGAAGACATCATCAGCAAGCCGTTCTCCCAAGACAAAGGAGCTGATGATAAATGCCAGATCAAAGAGAAACTCAGTCTGAAATGCCCAAGGTTAACTCCGAGTCCTCCCAAGAGATTATAGAGCAACTGTCACTGAAATAATTACCGTCTTACCATCTCTTTCTTTGCATGCATATCACAAATCATTGTAGGAAGACTAGGTAAAGAGAAGCAGCACTCAGGATTTGTATATCATTGGGTAACTCATAGCCAAGAATGTTTTTTCTCTCTCTCTTACTTTATCAGCAGAGAGCAGGCCAATGAAGTACTGGAGTCCTGCTTGAGACACTGATAACCTGGTTTATCTCTGCTCTCTGTCTTCCTCAGTGATAAAGTATTACATCCCATCCTTCGGCAGCAAATCGTACCTGGCCTTCCCAACCATGAAAGCCTACCACACCGTGCGTATTGCCATGGAATTCAGAGCTTCCGACACGACAGGTATACTCCTCTACAACGGCCAGTACGGCAAGAAGGACTTCCTCTCTTTGGCTTTGGTGGAAGGAAAGGTGGAGCTCAGGTAGATCCCATTTACATGCAAACTCATAATCTGATTGATCTGAATCTGAATAAAAAAACATACAAATCTGAATTAGGATAGAGTAAACCAATTGAGGATAGTTTAAAGAATATGTGATTGAATGATCCTAATTATAATCCGCTAAATGGGACAATAATCACTATCAGGGGTGGATAAAAAGCGCTTAGGAGAAGCATATTATGTATCACTTTCTCACTCAGAGTTGCCTGGCAGACTAGTTCATCTAACAAAGCGGGAAAAAAATCTCTACTCCGTATTGACTTTAGCAGAAGAAAACATTTCGTGTGATATGTTTGTTTCAATCCACACACTCCAGTTGGTTGATATATTTCTCACTGGAGCAAAGCACATCAGTTCTGCTTTCCGCGCACTGCTCTTCTTCGAATCTCGTCACATGCTGCACTACAAACATGTTGTCTGGCTCTTGGGAGGAGCTACTTTTATTAGGCATATTAATTAGCTTGAACAGATGCCAGCAGTATTTAGAGGATCAGAAATAGTGTCTAAACTGAATACAGTGTAGTGCAGCACAAAAACAGTTATATACGTAACTCTAATGCTAGTACAGCATGAAGTCAGCTCACATTGAACCACTTCAGCAAGAGAAGACACTGGTTAAGCTTCAATGACATCTTTATGTGGAATGAGAGAACATGGCTCCTAAGCACAATGTATGTCAAAGTGTATTTGTTGAATGTGTGAAGTTGTCAGGAAACTTCCAAAGATTTAAGTACTCGCTTATTTCCCATAGTCAGTATTACTGTTCTTTTATTTTTACTTAATGAAGCAATATCACACAAGCCAGTGTGCAGTTATATTGAATACAGGCATCTACAGCTGTGCCGATATTCAGTATAACCGCAGTCTTGCTTGTGCAATATTTCCTTTCTACAACAATTCTATAAACAAGAAATTATCAAGCAACTGGCATTTTGGACACAGTATGGACAAATGTGCTGTTTATTTTTGCTCCTCTAGCAGAAATAGATCCCAAAGAAGCCACACTCACTTTATAGCACCTCACCTAGCTGGCTAGCTAGCTCACATTTATTTGTACATTCCTGTTAAAGGTGCTTCCTGTAAAATTGTCGCCCCTTCTTCTGTTTCATCTTGAGCTGATGAGCTTTCATATTTTAAGCCAAAAGTTATATTCCTGAAAAGTATCCTTTGCCTTGTGCACTGATGAAGTCACTAACTCTACTGTAGTGGAATTGAACTGAACTCTACTAACTCTACTGAAGTGGAATTTTATGTGGCGAACACTGACGAGTGGAGTGATACACACAGTGAAACATCCCAGTGCGGTTATAGGAAACACAGGCACTCTTGGAACACCGCTCAACCAATCAAATCAGTGGAACAGAACTAACTGTTGTGTAAATTATGTTAGTTGCCACTTTAGAGCCTACTTCATTTGACTTCCCAGTAAACAATACATTGAGACTCAGCAGCATATTAGAGCTTTTACATGCCTGGTGGACTAGCTAAAAAATTTGTCCACTGATGACAATATAAACCTGAATTTGTTTACTTTCACTCATAATATTTTAAAATTATACACATGCTTTTGAGTCACAGCGTATACTGAGCAAATAAATCAGTCCAGTGATAAAGCAAAGTTAAAATGCTACTACTGTCAGGAATTGGTAGAGAAGGCAGATTCATGTGCAGAAAGTTTATTGGAGAAGATACACCAAAACAGTGAAAACAAGATCCATTAATATGAATTGTGGATATGAGGCAAGAGCCATACAAACCATAAGCGATAACGAGGCACAAATGGCAACTACAACACAAGCTTGATGATGAGACGCTGAAAAACTAGGGCTACGGTTGTACAGTCCAAAAACTACATCCTATGTTCTTTCCTAACCACTTTTCTTTGACCTCAATGGAAAACATCACAAGGTCAAGGGAAGATATGTAGGAGACTTCATAAGGACTTAGGAAAAGGCAACCACGGTGCTAAGAGAATCCAACTGCACTTATGCTAAGCTACGTAATTATGCGACAGCGGATGTTATTGACTTGGGTCTTTAAATGTTGCTGCTGCAAGGAATTGTGGGACGGCTTTATCTCCTTTCCTTTCGTAAAAGATAGTCCAGTGTACCGTATGCTAAAGGAGATAAGAAAGGAAGTGTTGAAGCATTTAGAGAAGTCAAACAGTTTTCATTATCTCAGTTAGGAACCTTCCTGAGCCTAGGACTTAAATAGTGATGCTAACAAGGCACAACGAGACACAGGTGAGAGTGATTAGTGAGGCATGTGACATGGTGGGGCTGATGGGTAGTGCAGTTCTGCACTGTGTGGCGCTACCATGACAACTACATATTTTTAAAAGATTTCAGAATAATTGAGAATTTCTGTGAGGGAAAGGTTAACCTCAAATGTTTTCTTTAACTAATATTAAAGGAAAGATCCACTGGAGTAACTTGCACATTAATCTTTATGACTAACATTTGATCTGTAATGGTGCCCAAGATTTTTTGTAATGGAATTCTGAGGTCTTTCATTGACATGTTGGTGTATTTTCACTTCAGTTCACGGTTTTCCAAAGCAGAAACTGAACCATTTTATTTGCCGTATACTTTTACATGAATTAGGAATTGTTATTGATGTTTGGTCACATCACAGACAACACAACACAGCTCCTAATAAACATAATTCCTTATATCCTAATATAAAAATATTGCCCTTTAAGCAGAAACGGTAGACTCAGATGTAGTTTTCTACATTACCCACGCTACCGTCCGACTAGGAGCTAACAACGAATCCTGACAAACGTGATCACTTATGCTTGAGATTGTTGAAAAATATTCTTATATTAAATGCTATTGTAACTACACTAGCAATATTGCTCTGTGACATCAGTGCAGCAGACAACCGCTAACTTGTCATGGGAATAATGAAAATACAGCACCGAACAAAGAAAACTGTTTGCACCAGACTCACTAAGCACATTCCAAATATTTCATTATAAACATATTTAATGTGTTCCCTTTAACTAGTTAATATTTCTTACATATTGCTTAAGAAGGAATTTACGGAGATTGCCATCATGGTAAACACGTTCCATTCTATGGAGACCTGCTCATGACACTATATATATATATATATAGATAGATATAGATATAGATATAGATAGATAGATAGATAGATAGATAGATAGATAGATAGATAGATA
>JAOTRR010000020.1:8443502-8456392 GCA_028570945.1 Gogo arcuatus | reverse complement strand
ATGTCTGAGACCGAGACAAGACCGAGTAAAAATGCGGTTGATTCCGAGACAAGACTGAGACCTTCAAAAAGTGGTCTTGAGACCAAACCTGGTCTCAAGTACTACAACACTAACTAATAGTATGGAAGTATGAGTATTCAGCTGCAGCCCAAGTCCTTCTGAATGAGTTGTTACTACAGAAACAATAACATATTAGAATGATACGCATTAATAAAAACCTGTGATCTGAATTACAGCTGGAACTACAGTCAGAGCTGCTGTTATAGAAAATGAATCAAGACATTCTGACTAATCTGATATGAGAATTCAGTAGCACTGTGGTGTAAGCGTAAACAGTGCACTAACTGATGCATTTATGTATGTGTGTGACAACAGGAGTAAAGAGAAGCTCAAGCTGAACGTGTGGAACACAGTGAACCTGGAGCGAGCAAACCGTAAGGGAGAAATCACTATTAATGGCAAAGACTCGGTCAGAGGAGAGGCACCGGTAAGACAATGCTAACCCATGTTAACCCCATACTAAAGTTTTCCTGTGTTGATGCACCTGAGCCAAACGAGGGCAGCCTTGGCCCCACATTACCACCGAGCTGCACTTATCCAGCATACCTTCCCAAACTTTAATGATAATTTGGGTAAATCTGGGGCCAATTTTCTCTCCTGGCTCTATGTGTAGTGTCCTGGCTAATGGAAAATTTGAGTGCATCTTGTGGGGTTGCATTTGTAGGCTATATGGCGCATGTGTATGAAGCTTTCAAAGTGTTCTCGCAGCACCTTTGTGTCTTTTTGTGTGTATAAATGGCACAAATATTGTGACTGCTTTGTTGCACTTTCTGCACGCAATTGTGCACCCACTCACGTTCGTCCGCACAAACCACTTCCTGAGTTTTTGTAGGGCTTGTTTTTTTTTCTGCCCTTTGTTTTAGGTTTGGTTTTTTTTTGCTCAGAAGACTTTGAAACCCAACAAAGAGCCATGTAAAAAATAAATGTGGTGTAATCGTTTAAACGTTTGTCCATTTCTCCAATTAGATAATGCTTGGGGAACTGGACAAGTTGTGATTAGATCCATATACTCATGTGTAGATAGAGCGATGTGTATCTTTTATTGCACGTCCTATGTTTTTGTAATGGTGCTCAGTTACTGCAGCAGAGGCAGAAAATCTTATTAAAGGAAGAGGATGATGTGAAAAAATGGGGCAAAGAGAGCAGAAGGAGCCTGTTATGAAAGGCAGATCCCAGGAGAAATATTCTGCTACAGAAGTCTCCACTGCCTTGCCAGCTCGGCTGAAAGAGCTCTAACTACACCATCGTGTCACGAAGCAAATATAAACAGTGTGTGGGTGCACTGGTGCAAAGCACACTGAATTTTTTATACTCTCCCAGATTTTGTTTTTTACTTAATGCTCTTTTTGAAGCCCTTCATTTGCTTCCGATGCTTGATGTCTGATGTTTGCATGGAATTCTGTTAGTACTGACATTCTGTTTCTTCTTCTCTGGTAACATTTTGTTTTCTTCCTTCCCTCCCCTTGTGTTGTTGTTTTCGTGCGCTGTCTGGATATCAGAAATCACGCAAGGTAATGACTAAAGCCTGGTCACCCACTCGAACATCCTCATACTCTCCGGCAGCCCCATCAAGTAGCTTGTTGTTCATCTCAGGTCCATTCTCCATTCGACAATAGCAGGCTGAAGAGCTAAGTGATGAGAGCTCTGCTTTCACACCATTCCATATGCTAGAGAGAAAGAGAATGAGAGAGGGAGAGAGAGAGAGAGAGAGAGAGGGCAGTTGAAACCTCGGTTTGGCTCTCAGCTCAAGCCAGCTGGTATGGAGGCGGTGAGAGAGAGTTATCATTTGACCACCATTATTTCAAGCCTTCCTACAACAATGAAACATCTTCATTAGTTTTGCGTGGGAGGGCCATTAAACAGTCGTGCAGTACAGGGAGGCAGTTAAATAGCAGAGGAGGAGGAAGGAAGGATGAGAAGGGAAGCTAGGAAGAGAGATTGAGAGAGAGGGAGGCTGTGTAGTTGAAAGACAAACTTTGTTCTTTGTTCTGCTTTTTTCCCCCTTAGAGAAAATTCCATGTAACAGCCTCAGTCAGGCAGTCAACACATTCCAACAGAGAGACACACACAGAGAAAGAGAGAGAGAGATTCATGGGGAAAATGAATGCATCTTCTCCAAACTCTAGGTCAGGGGTGGAAAACTGGTGGACTGCGGTCCAGACATGGACATGAAAAACTTTTTAGCTGATAAATGTGTTAAACAAGTGTCCTTAATTCATTCAATCTAGATTTATAAACATGACCAATCATATTATCCAGTCACATGCATGTTTTAGCTGAAGACAGCTCATTAGGCCAGAAACTAGCTACCAGGCTAGAGACATTATTTCAGAAAGGGGAGCATTTTCACCGATTTTTCATTATATTTATACTCCTCTGGTCTGATTAGCGAACTGACAACATAACAAAAAAAGCAACTACAAAAATAGAATATTTTAAAAATGATTGGACAAAGAAGTATGCGTTTATTATCCCTGCATCAAATGTCTCATCTGTACAGAGCTGATAGTTAAAAAAGGTAACATTCACAGCACCACTGCGAAACAAATCATACTTTGAATGTTTGTATTTATAACCATGAACTGATCGCTAATGGTTATTAATGGTATTAATGGTAACTAATAGTAGCTGTGGTCACCATTCTGTCATGTTAGTTGCTTATCCGCAAGAAATTTTATGTAACTGGAGCTTTACCAAGTTTAGTTGAATACCCTTGCTCTAGGTGCGAGTACATGGCACATTTGTGCCAAGGTTTCTCACTAAAACCCTGCTCAGTCCACACTGAACTCAGCTGTGCTCCAACAGCACTGGCTATGCTAGCTGGCCCATTCTCCAGTTTGGCCAGGACTTCAGGTCCACTGCCAAGCCTTTTGAAGCCTCTGCCTATTCTTATGCTTGGATAAAAGCTGGACTGGGCACAACAAACTGGCAGTGCATTTGGACCTTCCATCTTTTTTCACAGCAATTATCTTGGGTTTTCTCCTGAAGCAATAATTGCCCTACATAAAATTAAACAACCTTTAATACTGTACATATGTAGCCTCCTGGAACAAAAACTCCCACTGTAACTGGAGCAATGTTCATGCTAGTTGAAGAATGATTTCATGGTAATCCATGGTGCGAACGGGACCCTTATTAAGGTTTACAATTTTAAATTTCAAAGAAATAATCATACATTTTCCATTATACTCATTAAAACACCATCTATATCTTTCGTTTCCATTTCAGTCACTGTGATTCTCTTTGTGTCTCTTCCTCTCTTTTTGTCCTCTCCTTCTTAAATATAGAATCTGAATAACTTGCTATTGAGCTGTACTAAAATCAATTATGTTTCTCATAGATGTTTGCTAAGGACCAAATACAGTACGAGCTGAATTAATGAATTATTTAAAACAAACTATCAGTTTCTGTTGATGCTGTGATGCCCATTCAGCCATGCTAGTATAAACGTAAAATAAAATACGGCATGACATATTAGAAATACATGAGTTTTAGAGGTGCTGTAGTAATAGCATCAGTGCTATATGTTCTCATCCTGCTTTGTTTGATCTACAGAACCAGCACACAGATCTCAACCTGAAGGAATCCCTTTATGTGGGCGGAGCAGCAGATTTCCGTAAGCTGGCCAGAGCAGCATCAATTAAAGCTGGATTTAAGGGAGCCATCCAGAAGGTAATAGGTCATTTTGTCAGTCTTACTCACTATTTATGAATATTACCAACATTATTATTGCATTATTGTTGATTTCAGTGTGTCCAGCTTTGGTGCTTTTTGTAAACGTGCTCTGCTTTGTTGATCCGTATTGTTTGGCTTCAGATTACTTTGATGGGCACGCCGATCCTAAAGGCCGATAACGCTCTTCACTCCAGCGACGTGTCCATGTACACACACCACCCTTGTTCCAAAGATGTGTGCGAGAATGGCGGCGAGTGCAACCCACTGCTCGAAAACTACGAATGTGTGTGTCCATTTGGCTTCACGGGACCACACTGCCAGCACAGTAAGTACAATTCTCTACTCTTACCTTGCTCCCAATCCTCCAATTCTGTAAATCCTCTTTCTAATACAGAATTCACGCCACTTTTCTAGAGATGAGCTTTGCTTAAGCAGGGCAGTAAATTAGCTTTCTGAGCAAGTAGAGCTGCTGCAAGAGGAGTTGCAAGTATTGAAGCCCAAATTAAAATATTGTAGCACAGAGATAAAGTCAATAATAATAATTATAATAAAAGCTGTGAATCCCTATAAGTGGTACAATTTGTTATTACTAGTGTGAAATGCACAGATAGCTAATCAATGAAAAAATAGATTTTTTTTCCACGTGTGGATTGCTGCCAGAAAATTGCTCACCTGCTTCCCAACAGCTAAATGTCAACTTTCACTCTTGATCATAAATTAGCCATGGAAAATCCATTAGGGACTTGCGATTATATCTGTAAATCATGATGCTAATCTTAAAACTGGAATTATTGTGAACATTTTATCTGATTTCAGAGGCTTGAGTTAGACATGACTCACAGTGGTGGCATTTGAAATCTTTGCTTCTTTCTTCTCAAGCCCTCTCATCTTGTTGCTCTATTACATAAGGAATAAAACATGACATGACATGCTGTTCCCTAACTTCACTGTGGTAACACATCACACTACCCCACAATT
Source organism: Gogo arcuatus (assembly GCA_028570945.1). Taxonomy (NCBI): domain Eukaryota; kingdom Metazoa; phylum Chordata; class Actinopteri; order Siluriformes; family Anchariidae; genus Gogo; species Gogo arcuatus. The sequence goes on along the minus strand of JAOTRR010000020.1, from coordinate 8,451,679 downwards.
TGATTATTTTCCTATAAAAGCATGTCATGAAGTGTTTTATTACCATCTGTTACATCACAACTTTTTGGTAATAATTGCTATTTTTATTTAAGAATGATACATAATACTTTCTATCCATTAATAATCACATTTAATGTTGCTGACGCTATTTCCTGTCATCACTTACGTTATAGCAGTTATAAAAATGCAGTTTATTACTGAGAAAGTACAAAGCACAACAACCTTCATCTTTACTATGGTGGAAATCTTAAAGTTACAGCCTTACCTCTGACTGTTAAAAGCACTGGCACTGGAGACTCCTTCCATAAAATGTTAGACATCTCACAGAAAGGTTCCCTATATAAACAATTATACTTTTTTTTAAATAACAGTATGCGCTGTAATCCTTTTTAACCAATAACATATTAGAACAAGTGTAATAATATAAACCAGCACTATTGTCAGAGCCATGCTGTTATAGGAAATGAATCAGTACCTTCTGACCAATCCAAATCAACTCAGCAATACTGTGGTAACCCTTTTCCTTTGTTATCATTACATGCTCTGACAAATAGATTAAATATGATTTCCAACTTATTTTATGCGACTATGCTTAGGAGATGCTTAGGCATATGGCAAATGTTTTCAGTATTGCAAACACCATGTCGTGAGCATATGAACACTAAGAAACATCTGGATGGAGATATGCAGTATATCCACACTACACCCCCCCGACACACACACACACTTGGCAAAGTGGAATTCTCCTGGCATATGTGCTGTTAAGAGTTTATCACGTATTATGATCTCTACAAGACATTGACTGTGTTTATTTTTTTGTTGCAGAAACTTTACACCATCCAGTTTCATTTGTATTCTCAACACAAGCTACATTAAAACAACTTCAAAACTAACCTCATTAACCTTGCAGTGCCTCCTTGCTGTTTCTGTAACATTAATTAAACCACACAGGCATGAAAATTATGATACCTCACACTTCCACTCATAATTAATAGGAAGCCATATATTCCTTACCATCCTCTCGTCTTCTCCAGCTACCTACGAGAAAGCAGCCGGGGAGTCTGAGGCCATTGCTTTTGACGGCCGAACATTCATCGAATATCACAACGGAGTCACCAAGAGGTAAGGAGGCGTTCTTGCCAGCATTGAAATGTTCTCCTGTGCGCTCTGAATAAGTTATGGCACCCTCTTTCTGTGCGAGCCTCATTATAAGTTAAATCGTTTAGATCCCTCCTGGTTTGGGCTAACAGCCCACCTTTAGCACCCTGTCTCTGGTTTTCAGGGTGTCTCGCTAATTAGTTGGCTGGTTCCAATTACAGTACTGCCTGAAGTGACATGCTCTCAGTACCGTCCTGTGGAGTACTGATGTATTGCATGAAACCTCCTTTGCCATTAGCTTCAAAACCTCACATCTCTGTTATCAAGAAAGCACCTCTCTCTCTCTAATTGCCTTCTTCTTGAGCTTCAATCATGAGCTAATTCCTTGTTCCAGGAATCCTGGGTTAACCTCATATGCTTGTAGCTCTGCAGATGTTGGGTCAGTAGGCATGACAAAATGTTATTTATTTGCTTGTAATAAGTAGACGGGATAAAGCTAAGTGCATTGTGACGTGTCCTAATAGCCAATGGCTATTATATCGTGCTCTATTAAACAGGAGTTCAGGGGTGGACAAATAAATTCACAGGCCAGCCTACTGCGCAAGCACAGGCTTCAGTGTGCTTGTGGAGTCCTGTGTTCGTAAATGTAATTAAGCTAGGCTAAACCATGGTCATACTGTTATAAGAAAGTAATTACCATAAGGGTGGTGTGATGTGGCCCAGCACAAAGGCTTTCCCTCGTTAGCCTCTCCCTTTTTCCTCATTCTCTTTAAAATACTGTTCTTCTTGTTACTGATAAAACACAAAGTGCAAAGTTCACTCCTCTGAAGACTTTCCCTGCACTGGCAAACTTAAAAGAACAGCTTTACCTCGGACTTTGATAAAGTGCTCACCCCGGAGACTCTTTCTATCAATATTAATCCTTCTCCTTAGAGAAAGTATCGTCACTGGAACGGATGCAAATCGTGGATTTTCATTGCAGCCGGCACTATCATCAGAGCTGCGGTTATAGAAAATTCATCAAGACCAACTGACCTAAAATTTTAAATCTGAATTAAAACCTGTGGCATAATGTAATTTCACTGAAAAGTATGCCGAGCTAGTTAGCAAGATTTTAATTAACTACACTAATACAGACTAGGGATGTATAAGGAATTGAATTTACACGTTTGGTGTTGCTTTATTCTTTATCTTCTCTTGATAATGTTGCTGCCATTTTTTCTAGGAAGCTAATACAGCATTGTTCTCTAGTAGCAATGTACATGAATGACGTTATTCAAATCCAGCTAACGTCTTAATTTTTGTTCAGTGTTTTTAAAAATGAAGTTCGGTGTGTTGTACTATCATTAAAGTATAATGGCGCTTTTCATCAACATTTCATCAATGTTTCTGCCTCACTATGTGTTCATAATTCTGAAAAGATCATGTTGTCCATGCAAACTAATTAATCCATCTAGTTAAAATAGTCTCTACCATATTTAAATATGCAAAATTTATTTATCAAAAATCAATAGGGAGAAAGATTTCTATTTTTTTTTCTTTCTGGTGACAGGCAATATCAGCAGCCTACTAAACTATTGCCCATGCCTGCCCACTCCCAAATTATTACTATTTAGAGTTTACCTCTCTGTCTGTATACTCTTTCGTCTGCTCTCCTGCCTGTCTTCTTGTCTGTTTGTCTGTCTGTCTTGTCTGTGTCTTATATGAATGTTCCTTGTTGTCTTCTCTCTGCACCCAAGCCAACTGACCAATGAGATCCCTGAGTAAGTAACCAAGGTGCATTCTGGGATAGATACAAACCAAACTAACCCCGTTGTGCATACATTTCAGTAATTAACGTGATATTTTCCCCAGCATAAATGTAAACATTTGGGGTTTGGTGGGGTTGGTGTCATATAAATGAATATTTGTGAAAAAGCAGGGCTCATCTGTTTGAAATCTGTGCTTTGTATTCTTTTTTATTTGCTGGGAAATTCTGTTAATCAGGTGTTTACTTTCTCATCAGGTGCATTAGTTATAGGACCGCATGCTCGGCATGCACGATGAGCATTGTGTTCGGCAAAGACACTGCGGAGTACCTCCACAGAAAGCATGCAGAACTCAATTAGAGCAAATATATCCATATACCTGCAGTGAATGTGATTAACTGTTATGTGAATCTGAATGAGGACCCATTTAACTGCTATTTTGATGATTGCTGTGTCTTTTTCACCCTGTGTGAACCCTTCAACCTAGTTTATCATTTTTGAACTGGCATTTTTTCAGCTAGTGTAGAATTGCCTTTGAACTGCTCCATTAGTGAAATGCCCAATCTGTAATGGTCTCCCTTTCAGTAGCACTTACTTTATAATATTTGTTTCTTTCAGAATGTAATTAACAGGGTACTGGCTGTACTGATCCCTGGTTTTAAATTTGGCGGCTTAATTTATTTAAAATTACACTAAATAGCTCTTGTGGAGAATACCTCTAACATTTAAGCCATGTCAGGTTTCTTTGTCAAATCATTAACCCTGATATCTAGTAAATATGTCCTCGGCCAAGAGAGGAAGTGACATATCAATCAAGGATTTGTCTTTTTTTTAAAAGGGCAATCAAAGGCCCTTAATAGAGATGTGCTGAAAGTCCAATAATGTGATTGGATTGCCTCAAACATCAATACAGTTTAAGGGCAAGGCCCTTTAAAGTGGCTTTTCCACTGGCATAATGTTTAATTCGCATCACTTCCTGTATAAATGGCAAAAAGTTAATGATTTACTCAGAGGACTTTAATACACTGGGACTGTTGCTGGCTGGAATATCGTAATATTGCTTTTACTGTGTATTGGATGGCCTATCTGTCTTCATTCTCACTTGTTTGCTCTGCAAGCTTGGATCAATTTCCCAATTCCCTATGATTTCAGTGACCAGTTTTCTACTGCTGCCTTTTCATAATTAGATGTTTGACCCCATTGCTTTCTTGATGGAGTGCCTTGTTTTTGATTGGCTTTGCTTGAGGAAGCTTGATATTGGTTATATAAATCATTCACTCACTTCCACTCACAATGAGTTTTCTTTTTTTCACTCTCTCATTAACTCACTCGCTCACTTCACACATTCACTCTCCCCAGTTTATTTGGACTTCCAGTTCATTGTGAAGGTGTGTGTTTTTATCCCTTGGGGATTGTTCCATTTTTTTCTTCCACTTACTTTGATGAATGTCCAAATGTCACTCACTTTCTGGCACTCTGACATCTCGTCCACTTTCATTGGGTAAATGAGAAGGAAACCATCATTGATATAGCACAGGGACACTTGCATGTCCTCATTGCTATTCTAGTCTTCCTACAGTAACAGCCCAGTGTCGATCTTCTTATGACCTTATTACTTTGTCCATGAGGGCTTAAGAGCATGTCCACTAGATTAAACTGTAAAACTTCCAGCTCCATGGCACAAGCCCTCTCTGGTCTTTGTGCTTCTTTACCCCAGTGAGGGCGCGATCAAAGGTTGTTCCCTTCGCCCTCTTAAGCTTATTGCATGCCCTTTATTTTCTCCCCTTCTCCTCTAAGCCCTGAGTCTCTGGAGACCCCGTCAGATCAGAGGTGAGTCCCTCTGTCCGAACTGCATGTCCTGGCATGCTGCCCTCGTCCCTCTTTCCTCCACATGGGCTAAATGCCACAGCTTGAACCTTTTATTGAGAAATGACACGCCTCATATTTTCTTCTGGAGATTTCTAAGCTGTACATTTTAGTGGCCTGAGTGAGGCCCTGTCCCCTACAGGCACACAACCCAAATAATGTAACCAGCTTCTGACCATTAAGCTGATTCAGCCTATAATATAAAGTGTAATGAACATGTAGCACCACTCCACTGCACAAAGCACCTCTCAAACGTTAACGAAACCCTTGGTGCGTGTTTATTGCAGTGTTTGTACATTGGCGGATTCAGGTTCTGATTTTAGCACCACTTCAGAGAACTGTCTAGAAGCCCTAGATTGATTTCTAATGATAGCATGATCATGAAAGGAACAGTTTGGAGAGGTCCAGGGGACCTAAAGCTCTGGCTGGCAGCCCTGTGGTGGGTAAATCTGGTGGAAAGAGTCCAGTCAGCACATTGTATGTGTCTCATTAGGGAGGAATTCAATTACACCAAATAATTATGCATCTTTACTCCATCACGGCCTTGTCGAACACGATTTGCATAATGAAACTTTGTCTTTTAATTAAAGAAATGCAACTCCATCATTATTTCCAATTGTAGGAGTTCTCAAGATGGGAGCTTTCGCATAGTGATACACATAGGCAGTGGTGCAATAGATGAGAAACTTGTGTCAGGGTGAGAAGAAAACAATAAGAGCACAGCCTGGTTTCTTCCCACTCTTCTGCTTCATGGGTTTGGTTAATTTAATCTGGTGCTAAGCCATAATGCATACACACACACGCACACACACACGCACGCACACACACACACACACACAGTGTGCTCCACAGTCTGATAGCTCCCTACATTGGAGATGACACACATTGGTTGACTCTGGACTCTGTTCGCCTCCGCCAGGTTAAACACTCGCAGCTAAAACTCCAAGCTGTATTGTTATCTCAGAACGTTAATCTCAAAACTTGAGTGTAATCTTCCACTTGTGAGGAACAGTAGCCATGACGCATCAGCAAACAAGCAGTAATCCCACAGTTTGCTAGAACGTGCCTCTGTTCTCCTGTGTGGTGTGAAGATTCATGTCCTCTCACCACCTGCTCTATCTGCTATTGTTTATGTTCCTCAGTTGTCTTTGTGTCCACTGTTTTGTTTTATTCTGTTCTACATTTGTGTTGTCTCGTGTCGTGTCACGTTTTGTCTCATGCTGTGTCACGTTTTGTCTTGTGTCTTGTTTATTGTTTTCTTTTTCAGTGTTTCTCCTCAAATGTTAAATATCTTCTTTTTATGTTACCTGTTTGATCAAACCCACACACCACTGCACTCAGATGCACACTTGTGCTCACAATAATGGCTTCTTAGTACTAAACAAAGAGCTGTTTTTTTAATATATTTAGCAGTTCCCGTCAGTGTTGTATGTGAGCTGAGGGAGTGAGAGTTGTGTGTGATAAGAAGCGAGTGTGAAGTGGGAGTGTGAGGTGTGTGCATGTGGTGATGAACACGTCCCTGCTGACCAGAGCGGCAGCCCTCGGTACCTCCTGTCTACAGCTATGAGGTTCAAATGTTTGCCCCAGAGGATGACAGGAGGAGGTGGTTCATCCTTCCACCTCCCTACTGAAGTCTGCAACAACTGAACAGATCAAAACCAGAGATCAGAGAGCAGCTAATATGGGCATCCTTCCTCCTCCCTACTCTGCAGGAAGGGAATCACTCTGGGGGACAGCACAGAATGAAGTAAAATGTCTTAAGTTAACCTAAAGTGTGTCACCAGTTCTATCTCTCATTCCGGCGTTCATGCTCCAACGTCCCCCTCCCGCAGAGTGCCCTAGTTTACTGATGAACCATGAAGAACCCTCGGGATTTGACTACACAATCTCCTCTCCCACACACTCGCTCATTACCTTACCATCCCACATGGAACCAGCAGGTAGACCTTATCAGGTCTTACCTTACGATCATGTAGACCTTATGAGGACCTTATCATGGTCCAGCCACAAGTTGTTTACATAATTAGTGCCGGACTTCTATCAGGCTTGTTGAATTGATGCAATCTGTTGCTCAATTAACAGCACAGCCTTAGAGCAGAGACTCAACTTGTGACCTACCATCATTTCTGAAATGGACTGAAGCAATAATAAGAGTACTCAATCAGGTTTTTAATGTTTCCTTCATAGTTTTAACACTAGGTGGCATTATCACCTAAAACGAATTTAAAAACTGATTATCAAACCATCAAACATTTATTGATGTGGGTAGACATGGTAGCATTAAAGAGTCACATAATCACATAAAGTGATTTCCAGCCTGCTGTTTGTATACACAATATTATTTAATTGTACAGCAGAAAGCAACAACCAGAACTCAAATCTGTCCTTCTTTATCCTGTTAGTTGTCGTTCCTGGTCAAATGTGTATGTGTTCATTAATATCGATACGCTCAAATTTGAGTTTTTCTGTAATTCTCCATCAAAACTCACTACCTCTAAACATCTTTTCATTATTTTGTGACTATGTACACACTGGCAAGAAAGAAATAATATATATATTTAAAATAAAATCATATCATCATAACGTTTCATGTTCAGAGCCTTACAAGCATCCTTAGAGGATGACTGTAACACAGGACCAAGAGTGCTTAATCTTATGAGTAGGACACATCTGTTACATGCACTCATCTCTTTTTTTCCTCCCCGGTGTAGTGAGAAGGCCTTGCTGGTGAACAAGTTTGAGCTGAGCATCAAAACTGAGGCCACTCACGGCCTTCTCCTGTGGAGTGGGAAGGGCGTGGAGCGCTCTGACTACATCGCGCTGGCCATCGTGGATGGACGTGTCCAGATGACCTATGACCTTGGCTCCAAACCAGTAGTCTTGCGATCATCAGTGCGGGTCAACACTAATCACTGGATCCGCATTAAAGCCAGCAGGTATGCTGCAACTTGAGCAAAAGAATAAGTTTAAATACGTTTAAGTAAGTTAGCTGGGATTGTACCGTACATGACTCTCTCTCTCTCTCTCTCTCTCTCTCTCTCTCTCGCTCTCTCTCTGATTAGAGCACTGAGGGACGGATCTCTGCAAGTTGGCAATGAGGCAGCAGTGACAGGCTCCTCACCTCTGGCTGCCACTCAGCTGGATACAGACGGTGCCCTTTGGCTGGGTAAGGCACCTTTACATCCTGTTATACATTTCTTCTCTCCTTAGTCGTTCTCTTTCTCTGCAACATATCTTTGCATTGTATGTTTTTTTTACCTGAACAGTTTCTTACTCTGAACACTCATGTAAACATAATTATTGTATAGTTCAATAGCAATTATGAGCATCTTTCCGTAGTGTTAGATAATCTAAAACTACCACTGATTGATATCGATTAGTTCTTACGTCCGATAATATTCGATGGTAAGTATATAGTAATGATGTAAAGTGAAAGCGCTGGTTCACTGCTGAACACCAGGCACC
>JAOTRR010000020.1:8332731-8344061 GCA_028570945.1 Gogo arcuatus | reverse complement strand
AAGGTGCTGTTCATTCACTCACTCCCCTCACATTTTTCCTGCTGGTCCCAGGAATCGAACCAGTGACCCTTCAGGCCCAAGGCTACTTTTCTAGCCTTTAGGCCATGTCTGAGTATTGTTGTTAATCACATGCATTCCTTTATGGCCACAAAGGTTGTCTTATAATAGTTACCTTCAGTTTGATAATGCCCCATGTCATAAAACACAAGTCATCTCAAATAAGCTCCATAAACATGACAGTGTACTTCAATGGCCTCCACAATCACCAGATTTTTATTCAATAGAGCATCCTTGGGATGTGGTAGAAAGGGAGATTTGTAGCATGAATGTGTGGCTGACACATCTGCAGTAATTATGTGATTCAATCATGTAAACATGGACCAGAATCTCACAGGAATGTTTCCAACAAAGGCCTGAGATTTTAATTAAAGGGGCATCCTACCCAGTACTGGGTATTATTATTATTATTATTATTATTATTATTATTATTATTATTATTATTTTATTGTTCCTATTAAAGTGGCTGGTGAGTGTATGTAACACAAAACATATGAATTTTGTGAAATGGTTTATCAAGGACATGGAGATGATGAATCAAATGCCTTCCTACACTCCATGTAAGTATTAAATACAAAACAATATGAACAACAGCATACCACAGAGCATGTATATTGTTTATATTCATTCATTTGTATCCTCTTTCAAAGTGAATCAGTGTCTCTGCTGTTCACCATATATGATTATGATGGTGTATATTGAAAGCTTGGACATTGAGTAGAATGTAAGTCCTGTCTGAGAGGACCACACAGCTCTGATTGCAGTGTTCTTGGTCAGCATTGGCATCTTCACTCTGAGACCTTGACCTATTGGAAATGCACTGGGCTGGTGATGAATGTCCTTTTGCGCTGGCCTTGCGTGACAGCCGCACCTGATACCAATCTTTACCCAAATGAGGTTTGGTTGTGCTCCACCGCTTCACTCCAAACCCTCATTTGGAATGCAAATAAGCAAATGCTAAACAAAGCACACCTTTCAGCAAGGCCAATTTCCTGGCCTCTTTCAGTGGCAGTAAAAGTAGGGGCCTCCACTCCTGGACAGCGAAGGAGAAGAGCTTCATCCAGGTGCCCAGCTAATGGAAATGGCTCTTTGTCTGCTGTAGTGCCTCTGATGAACATTTTCCTGCTTCATTGAACAGGATGCACAGCATGCTAGGCCTCATGATTCCCCAGAGTGAATGGCTAGCTAGAGGCCAGATTATGTAGACCCCCAACTAAGTACTCTAGACTCCACTTTTCTTGAATACAGAATATTCAGAAACTCTAGGGATAAAGAAAGTGTATTTATGTTGCAACTTGAACCATTCTAAGGGCCATCTTACCCTAATAAACCTCAATATCTTTATTCATAATTGGTAGGTAATGGAAAAATTAAAAGGTGTGTCTCAATATTATTCTAAATGCAAACTACTTTTATTTTCTTTGCATCAATTCATTTTTGCGTTGTTTTATGTGATCAACTGATTCTTAGTCATACTAGTTATACGACACAATATATTTGTCAATTCCTAAAGACAAAGCTGTGCTGGTAAACGGTTTTAGCTAAGCAAGATTAATTACATAGGTGAGGTAGGCCATTGTGTCTTACACCTCTGAGTATCAGGTAGTCATGGGAAAAACCTCAGCCTATTGTTCTGGCATAATATTCATTAACAATCGCTGATGGCTGAGAAGTCACCTAGCCGTTAACATCTTTAATATCATTACAGCCATGGTCAGGCTACTTTCTGGCATTGCGATTATAAGAGGCTAATCATTCTGACATTTGGCCACAAATACCCAGGACTATTTCAGATGCGTGCCATAGCATGACATAGACCAGGCTTTTATAAAGCATGAAGTTACATTTACTTTTTGGCTGGATGAGACTATATCATAGTTTAATATGTATAAACTATTGGTTTGTTGGATCACCCATTGTTTTTGAATGGAAAAAAGGGAAATTCCGCTTAGCTATGCAATGTATATACAAATAATTCCAATAGTGAGATAAGACAGCAATATAAAATGTAAGGCAAAATCAACAGAAAATTACTCTGAAAAGGCATGACCAAGTCATATTACTGTTAATGTCCTAAGCAAACACCATGGCTATGGCTAAGCTCAAATAAAAATCTCTCTAGTTTTGTTGCACCTATGGTAGCTTCAAAATGTTTCATCTTTGGACAGTGCACAGGATCTTTTGCTCTTTTTGCACTGATTATGGCTATAAGATGTAAGATCAATATGAAAACTTTATCCACATTGCTTAATCTACTCCAGACAATTACAGCAAGAGTTGCAGCCCAGTTTGGCAGCCTGCAGCAGACAGGGATTAAAGGGGATGCCTCCAGGCCCTCCTACACCCACCATATAATACGTCCTGTTTCCTGACTAGACTTGTGTTACCCACTGTCAGTTTACCTGCTGTCAGTTTTATGGTATAGATTACATTATGTATGAGCTGGGTGTGAGAATACTTATATGAAAAGGGGTAAAGGGCAGTTGTTCAATATCTCACTGAGACAGGAGAAAGACAAGTCAGTGTCTGCAAACATTTACAATGCCTGTCTATTTGGCATAGGTTTTGGGTTTCATTTAGTATGCAATAGTCTCGTTGGACCACAGAAGCCGGTTTCTAAATCCCTTCTATGCCACACACGCAAAGTTAAGCTGACGTCATAAACGTTCACAAAGCACCTTGGGCTGGGGCAGGTGGAGACCATCCTCCTCAAGGGCAGGATTGGCCAAGAACAAGGCCACAGACACACCTGTGAGTGCTACAGCAAAGGGGATTGGCTACAACCTGAAAATTACACCTGTGGGGGTGGGGGAACCTGCTATATGTAAACCAAGTCGTTTACAAATTCAGTCTCTCTACTCAAGAGCTTAAACAGGTTGCATCGCCTTCAGTAACTTTGACATCTTCAAGAGACAAAGGCTTCACTGTTGATGTTTACCTTGCTCCAGTTATGCATCTACCTTCTAGATGGGATGCCCCCCAGTTCCCAAATCAAGATGGTCTCCTTCCACCTAAAAGCGAGGCATTCTGCAGCGAACAGGGCGTCAAACAACGAGAAGAGGGAAGAGGAAGACAAGTCTCTGAAGTGGCACTACTGACTTACAATGGTATCTGGTTTCAAGTTCCCGGACCACTCTAAGGAAGAAACGGGTAACTTTTTCAACTTCAAATAAGTAATTTCCTTGTTCCTGGTGCTATCCTTAGTTCTCGCTCTATGCTTTGCAGTAGACTTAATAACTTTCATGTTTCATGTTGTAACTTTCATGTTGTGCGCATTAAAATGTTGGTTTTTCGACGAAGAGTCAACAGAAGAATTGTTGTTAGCTTGTTAAGGGAGGACTTTTTTAGGCTGAATAGGGTCATATCATAATCTGTATCGGATTCCAGCCTATTTAAATGGAAAGAAAAAGAGAACACAATAGACACAAACACTCATTCCTTGACTGGAAAGACCAGTTTGGGCAGGTAGAGGCAAACCGCCAGACTCGTCAATGGGGATAAAGCGAGGGCATTAGCTGTTTTCTTCTGCCTGATAGCGTGCCTTTAGTAGAAAACCCTGAGATGTCTGTAAAACATGGAAACATATTTGAAATTGCCTTTTGGAATCATTAACCATTATATAATAGGTTCAATGATTTACACGAGAGCCTTTGGAAATGTGTTGCTGTGTTAAATGAGGATGAATTAAAATGATTACTTTTATTTCAAGAATATTATAAAGTCAAAAACATTGTTTTTAGATTTTAGATGGTTTTAGATTTGTTAGATGCTGAGCGTGAGCATCCAAGCTTTGCTGTTGCTTTGGCTTTTCTGTCGGGACTTTAATGGCTGGGAGTTAGGCTTGCCCTTACATGTCTCTTTAGCATATTTTAGAAGAAACAAAACAACAGTTTCTGTAGGTTTTTTGTTTTGCGCTTTCTAGTCCACAGTAACAAATTGTTAATGGAAGTTGGACTCTGGATGCTTTAGGGATGATTATTTAAACCCTGTTGTAGTTATTTTTGTAGCCATTTCTGAGCTGTTAATCATATTGTTCAAGAACTAGGCAGCATATAGCAGATATTTTTGGTTATTCGGAGGGAACTGCATTTTGGTGGTCTGGAGCAGAGAGAAAATGTCGGCCAGGCAGCACAATGGATGCATAGTGAGGTGGAGGATTTTGATTGGTGGGAGGAGGAATATGACTCGGTTTCATTCTTTCATCTGAATGAGTCATTTATCACAGTTTTATAACCTAGGAAACGTTTGATCAGAATCCTGCTTCCCCGCAGGTGAATACAGCAGGGTAACACCAGCTCTCAGTGGAAGGTGATAAAACCTAATGATGATTTATATTGAGATCGTACTAGATGCTGAGTGTAAAGAAAATGCAGGAGCTGGGCAGTGGCTTGCGTGCACACGTTCGTGTGTGTGTGTGTGTTTGTTTGTTCCTTCATGAGGGTATAGAGAGGAAAATGGAGTGTTAACTACTATGCACAGGTGAGAGGTCAGAGAGGTTCAGCACACTAACTTTGTTTGCTTAAGGACAGCCATTTTAATCAGTGTGACTAAGCAGTCTGCTTGAGTTCATTTTAAGTTCATTTGTGGAATGCTGAGGATTCAGTCAGCCATTTTGGATGCTTCTGGATAGTCATTTGTTTTTAACATCATTTGGATTATTATTAACTTTTTTTTTGCTCTTTTAAAATCATGACAGTTATGAACGTATGATCACATACAACTTGAGACTGTTACTTCCTGTTTTGAACTACATTCCACATTTAGTGCAACAAGTCTTGATAAACAGGTTCATTTCATGCAAATGCTTTACCCTTTTCTCCCTGCCAGCCAGAAAGTGAGGTGATGGAAGATTCCCATAAAAATGTAAATGGTTAGGAGGTATTCAAACAAACCATGACAACGGATGACCCATTTCAAACATTAAACTCTCTAGAGAAAGCAAGACTGTCATAGCATGATAAAGTTAAAGGTTAATTAATTAGGGTTTCATTGCTATGTATGGCAATACTCAGAATGAAATGGGGGGAAAAAACAGAAGAAGACAGTCATTAAAACTTGAAGTACAATTAGAGCTGGCACTGTTAGACCAGCCTTTAATTAAGCATTAGGGTTTCCCTTCTACACACAAACAACAAATTATTGATTAAGGTTCAGCCTGGTTTACCCTTCAGCTTGTTCGTTTCACTGTGGAGTCACATTCCAGTCAGGAGATACCTGATCACACTTCATTCGTGTAGGCAGTGGGAAAAAGTTCAAGCAGCACCTGACTGCGACTCAACCAACTGCTCTAAATCGGAGAAAACAAGTTGCTAAAGGTTAAGTGTAAAGATCGGTGTAAAGATGTCATGTTGTTTACTTCACTCTGCTGTCTTTAATGCATATCCTCATTTAGTTTCTCACTCTTTCCCTCTCTCTCCCTCTTTTTTCTTTCTCAGAAGGCCTGCAGCACTGGTTTATAATGCTGATGATTAACTAAATAGAGGCTGCAGTCTGGGAGAGCAGGTCTGCTTGGGGTTTTCATTTCATGGGTCCTGACTGAGCGAGAGGAAGCCGGAGCCTTCTCAGGCGCTTAGTAGAAATTTGAGATTTTTTTTTCTTTCTGTCCCCCCTACTCCCTTTTTTGTCACATTCTTTACCTGAGTCCCTTTCACAACGGTAAGGTTACAGGTTCTCTCTCTCTCTTTCTCTCTTGCTCTTTTTTTCTCTTCTCTCCCTCGTGTACATGCTTTTTTTCTCTTCTATTCACCTCTTTTAGCTTTTACTCTCACTCTCTCGCCTCCTTTTAATTCTTGCTTTTTTCTCTTGCACCGTTTTTCTTTCCCTTGTAAGATGTCTACCTGATGAAAACTGTTCGGTAATTGTTAAAGTTTTTAACTAATTATGCACTTATTAATTAGCATTAAGGAAAAAAATTCATAGTATTGAACCCTGTAAATGTAGCTTTTTTGTATATTTCCTCAAAAACTGTTAAATTACTAACAGGAACATACTTTAGAGATCAGCTATATACTGCATGGCTGTAAACTTCAGATGTTATTCAGTAAACGAAAGGTGTGTGTGAAATGACCTTCCACACACTGTCTGTTGGGTACAGCATTCCTCCACGCTGTTGTCACTGCACACAGTGAATCAGAAAGCCTAGCCTAGCCTAGGGATAGCCTTAGCCTTTACAACAGCCAGCAGCTCTATTGTGCCCTTGACTAACTAAGAAAGTCAGAAATTGGGGTACGTTTCATGTACATTATACAGCCATCATGTAGGAAGTGTCTTTTTTCTCTCTCCCAGACGATGAAGCAACACCCAATCAAGGCCTTTGTCGGAGTATAGTGTAGCTTGATGCTGTCTAAGCATTTATACCCAGTGTTCTATTGTAAGCTAATACAGCTTATCCACTATGTTGAATCAGACCTGTTGGAATAGGTTTGGACAATTATTAACCATCTCAGTGGCCCACTCTGAGCTTCAGCTGTGTGGCTTTAGCGTGAAGTACAAAGTAGTCTACTGTATATCCCATTCCAGCTTTACCTGTTTTTTATAGCCAGCCGTTTTGTTGGCATATATCCTCCTCTATGCCTCTGCAGTGCCTCAGGGCAGCAGGTTTACTGTGTGTGTTATCAGGCTCAGCTCATCAGAGCTACAGTTTTACTCATTTATGATGGCTACTATCAGATCTGATGCAACACCAAGGTAACAAACACAGCAGGCTCCTAACAGAAAATTTTATGAATGCCATCAGGAGGCTTTTTAGGCTTTTTCACTTGTCTTTAAAAGTTCTTTTACCATTTACACTTTTCCCATTCTTATTCCAAGCATTATTTGGACGGTCTTCGCCATCTTACGAGGCAGCATTGGATATCATCAGTCTCTCTAATACTGCCTGGTAATGATGATGAGGGCTCTCCACTGACTCCAGAAGAGGCCACAGCACACATTAAGGCAGTTATCTTTGAGTTTTATCAATCCAAAGCCACTTAAGGTTGACCAATGGCACTTAGCACCCATCTTACCTGACAGTGCTGGACTGTGTATCTGTTTTCTAACACTGTCTGGTAACGATGTTTGTTGGGTGACCAATGACTGCAAAGGATTCTCTTGGCACTTTATCATAGGTAATGTACTTAGCATGTCAATTAAATATTATACATTTTTGATTCCATTTTAGCCAAACACATTTTCCAGGTCTCATCTGTCTTAGCATGTTGTGTTTGAAAGCACTTTGGTTTGTTGCCATTGCTAGTCTCAGGCATCCAAAAAAAAGGTAAACCACATGCAGCACTGTGCTGTCCGCACGATGCCCACATGATGTTTCATGGCACTTGTTTTATCTTTATTTCAACCGTTAGGATAAAAATGCAGTTTAGAGCAGGTTGTTGTTTTTTTTTATTTGTTGTCAGTACACACATAGGTTTCTCAGGAATCGTAGTGGTTGTGATTCTCAGCAGTTCCTTGTAACATGTAGACAATTATAATTCTTGGAAGATTGTGAAAGAGTAAAACCTTTTTGATATGTTGCCTTTGAAATAATGTAAGAAATCCTAGATGCACAGTACATACATATTTTTGGAATTAAATATTATTAGTGCTCCTTAAGTCATTAAAGGTTAAACCTGAAAGGTTAGACAAGGAAAAGAGTATGTCGTAATACTTCATGTGGCTGGATGAGTGGCATTGTTTAATGTTCAGTTAGGAAGATATAATCAGAAGAGAGAGAACTTGTGGGTGGGGGGGTGGACGAGGGGGAAAGAGAGGGAGAGTCCACACTGCTCGACTTTGTTTTATTCACTTCCCCGTCCTTCTTTTTTCCATCTGCTCAGCCCCACCCAGCTTTAGTTAAAGAATACTGATCCGTTGGCTGTTAAACCAGACGTGCTGAAAGCCATTTCCTCATCCCCTCCCCCCGGTTCTGGGTGGCTTTTGTGATGGCAGCCGAGTTCTGATTGGACAAACTTGTTTTACCTGCGTGGCACATCCTGCAACTGACACATGAGCTCACCTGAACACGATAAAAATAGAGTTACTGACACCCTACACTCTCCTCTTCCTCTTCCCATTGCCTGGTTCTGCTCATATAGCTTCCTAAATATTATAGATCCCATTTATATTGACAGTACAGACATTTATGTGTAGTTCAGTGCCTGAGCGGAGCAAACACATCAAAATAAATAAATATCAGACTTTGGGAAAGTAACACTGTAAAACTCACAAAGTTAGATCATTGGAACTAATCTGTAGCCTATATTTAACTGTTTAAGTGTCTTTGCTTTATATCAGGATTTTTTAAACAGAAACTACACACATATAATGTCTAACATAGCTTTTTACAACATACTGTTTGGTTAAGGTGGAAGATTCAAATATTAAACCACGCCCATGTTTGCCTGTCTAGAGGAGTTTTTCATTTATATGTGTCACACATGCATGAAACTGAGTCATGTTTGTTATTCGTGGCCTTTTTTTTGTATTATTATAAGTGCACATTACAAAGTCACGTAAAGAGGCAGTGCTTTAGGCTTTTCATCTCTTCATTTGTTCTCTTGTTTTCCCTTCCGTTCTTTCAAACTTCATTGTAAATATAATTTGGATCACTATGACAGATGGTTTGATTGCTCTCCAGTCACAGGTCACACTGTATTTCACTTCTGTTTTTCTTTCTGGTACAGTAAATTCAGCCCAGTCTACGATATATCTATCTAAGGCCTGCTGATTGGCGTCTTACCAGACACGGTTAGATCTGATTATTTGTGTCTAATACTGTCTGGTAATGCCGTCCATTACGTGGCATTAGCGTCCAGATGACAGAAGAAAGGAAAGATGCTCCAAGGATGTCATTTCATTCCTGCTAATCATGCAATAGAATATCTTAGTGTTTTTTTAATTATTATTATTATTTGATTTTCAAGGAAGTAATAAGAATGAATCACTTCCAGAATGTTCTGAATCATTTTGCCAGTTTAGTCAGACCTTTAAAATAGAACAGACTGAAGCATTGGTTTAATCTGTATGAGGAACTATGAACCCAACACTGGAAGACTGATGCCATTTACAATGCTCTTCCATGTGTCATGAGTCAGAGTTTCTCTCCTCCTCTTCAAGAGAGCTGTGAGTCATGTTTGTCATCCATCATCCCGTGTTCATATATGTGTTGAGAGTTGTGTGATGTACCTTTCACAATATAATAATTATACACAGTGTGTAGCCTTTGTATGAAACAACATTTCGATAAATATGAATGTTATGGTTGTTGTAGAAAAAAAGAAGTGTGCTAGTCATTTGAAGAAGACTCAGCAGCATGTTCTCAGTGTTGTCATGGTAACTGAATTCCACATGAGTACCAGATCCACAAAAATCAACACAATATGTTGACTACTATCTATCCAAACAAAATGACTGTATCCTACCGGTTTCACTGGTTCAATTTTGGATGCATGGTATGTATTGTGCTGAAAAACAGTGAAATAAAGTACACGTAAAATCAAGATCAGCATGTCTGCAGCATTTCTTTAGTTCTACTCAGTCGAGTCAACATTACGTGTGGTCAGGTAAGCTATATGTTAAAAGGTGTGAGTAAATCTTGGCCTGTCTCTGCTGTTCGCCTGCTCATTGTGTTCAGAGTGGAATGCCTGGCTCTAACGGAGAACAGATCTGGTTACATGTGAACAGAGCTCCCTTTTTAAGAACCTCAATTAACCCGCGAGCTCTCCCGCTCTGCCAAAAGCTCATTGTGTTTATCCCCAACCGCACAGCCAACAGTGCATCTATCTGACACAGACACAAGGGCATCTGGAGCTCCATTTCAAGTCATACGCATGCTCACGCAGGTGCATCTGAAGTTTTAATATATATTCCATCACTATACTCGTGTATATTAATAATCATTGACACATTGTAGAAGTTTTTAAGTTGTCTGGTCAAGCTGATGTCCACACATATTGTACCTCAGACCACACAGCTTATTTGAATGCTTGTCTAAGCCATAAGATAACATAGATGTAACAGTTGCATGATTATGACTCTCAAATCATGACAGCAACAAAAAAAAGATTTTGGTGTATGAGCACCTTGGCTAAAGCAGAGTAACAAGAAACAAACTGCAACAATTTTAAGAATAATTATTTTGTATCTTTTGGCAAGATTTCCAAACTTCCAATTACAAATAAAGCCAAGGGTGTTGTTCACCTGTGTACATAACTATCACATTTATGGCTTTATATCATGGCTTAAAATCACTTTTTTAATTAATACATGATTACAGTTACCAAGCAATTTGGATTATCACTGATATTTTAACAAACTATGGCTCAATTTAGACATAAAATATACCACAATATGAACACTCAAAATTAATGATTTTTTATTGGATTAGGAATATAAAAAGGAAAAAAAATGGGTTTGTTGTATTTATTTTGTGCAAACCGGATCAAAAGCTGATAAATGCAAATGGCCTTGCCTGAAGTGGGGGCAGCACAGTAGCCTACCATTGCGTGACATCACCGCAGAAACCCACGGAGGAATCCAGTGCTGGTCTGTGCACGCTCAGTGCAGTCCAACTAGATTCCTCACTGTACTGGGTGAGGTCAAACTAGATTTGCCAATAAAAGGGAACAAGTGATCAAGATTAACATGTGGACTGCATTCTAAAAAACGTGGTTGTAACATACCTGTGTGGAGAATATGCACTTACACACACAGGGAACTCCCTAGATTGTTTAAAAGCCTGGATTGTTTTTTCAGGACTAAAGGGTGCAGTATATTCATTAAAATGCCATGGTATAATCTTTAAGAAGTCTTATTTGTGTTGCTTATGCTTTGCAGGCTGAAATATTTAGCCCTTCTATGGGATTCAAAGAGTTTCTTCACCAGGTAAAATTGCTGGTAATTGGTCATACCTAATAGGTTACATATACTGTTTCTATCTTAGGAAGTCATACAGAGCTGACCTTTTTGACAAAAAATTAAGGGTCAAAATAATAAGGAATAATCCCTCCCAACCCCCCCTTCCCAACATGAGATAATAAGACCCACGCTCACTACAAATACAGACTGTTTACTTCCTAGTATATGTGGGTCAGAGGGGTAAATTTCAAGAAATTCACCTTCATCTAGGTCTCCTAGGCCTGTCTGTCTCTCTCACTCACACACACACAAAACGGATGGTGAGCCAGGATACATGGCTGTAAATGAAGCCTGTTCTCTATGTACATCTCCATTTGGCAAGGTGGTTTAGATAGATAGATAGATAGATAGATAGATAGATAGATAGATAGATAGATAGA
>JAOTRR010000020.1:8303830-8314872 GCA_028570945.1 Gogo arcuatus | reverse complement strand
TGGCTTCCTCCAACAGCATCTTCTTTGGTCTCTTCACCTCAACTGCCATGATGTCAGTACTAAGAATACCAATTTAGCTTATTTTTCTGGCTAGTGTTGCTGGCCGATTTTGGAAGCTAGTCGGAGTGCCGTAAAGCATTTCGCAGTTCTCTCGAGAGGTCCCAGGGACACCCCCCCCCAGAGTTATATACTGCTATAACTGGCGAACCGGGTGCAGATTCTGAATGGAAGACAAGCCATTCTCCCCATAACAAGTCAGTGTACCATCAAAATGATTTTGAAACTGATATCTTAGGGTAAAATTCCTACCTAGCGCTGCTTTAACTGCCACTCGCATGATATAAGTCCTCGTGCACAAATTCAACAATTTAGAGTGCAAGCTAAGCATCATTTGAAGTAGCATGCGAAGCTAGATGAAATAAAATGAAAATGCAAATTAATCTTAGCAAAGTTTTAACAGTGACCTTTATTACTTAGCCCTTGTAAGCAATGTGTTTACACATGTAAACCACAGTGTGTGAGTGTGTGGAGCCAGACTCAGGAAACAGACAAAAGTTTAGCTGAGCTCTGTGCTCGCATTTATTCAGTCCACACTTTTCAGCAAAACTAAAACAACTCAAAAGCGGGTCTATCCCGGAATCACAGCTTTCGCTTCATCAGGTTCAATTTCACGCTCTGCGGTGTGTGCATGTATGTGTCTCACAAGCTACGCCATCTCTCTCTCTCTCTCTCTCTCTCTCTCACTCTTCCTCTCTCTGTCTCTCTCTCTCTCTCTTGCATGGAGTTTGTTCAGTAAGAGCATATTGAGTATTTTTGTATTTCATGTTTGTTGTTTAATACGTGTTTTTTTTTCTTTTTATAATGTTAGAACATTATCATTAAAAGTGAGAATAGTTTATGTATATAGGCCTAATTAAAGTTATTCTGTTGTGCACTTAGTTCAAAATGTTTTTTGTTCATGTACGAACAAGAAGGAAGCCCCTGTTCCAAAATCGACACCTTCAAGCTCAACTAAAGTTTGCAACTGACCACATGGACAAAGAAAAAGCCTTCTGGAGGAAAGTTTTATGGTCAGATGAGAAAATGATTGAGTTGTTTGGCCACAATGACCATAGGTATGTTTGTAGGCGTAAAGGTGAGGCATTCAACCCAAAAAACACTGTACCAACTAGTAAGCAACTGTTAAGCATGGTTAAATAAAGTGGCTGGAATAATGAAGAAGGACGACTACCTCAGCGTTCTTCAGCATAACCTCAAACAATCAGCTAGACAGTTGAAACTTGTACACAACTGGGTGTTCCAACAGGACAATGACCCCAAACACACACAAAAGCTGGTTGTGGAATGGATAAAGCATGCTGACGTTAAGCTTAAAACAAGTCCTGACCTCAACCCTATTGAAAATATGTGGACTGCGCTTAAAAGTCAGGCCCATGCCAGAAAACACACAAATTCAATTGAACTCTACCAATTATGCCACGAAGAGTGGTCAAATATCCAACCAGAATTCTACCAGAAACTTGTTGATAGCTACCAAAAGTGCCTGGTCAAAGTGAATGGCTAGTCTTATTTGTCTTCATTTATGGATTATGGATTGCTATCTTTTAGGTCATTAATATGAAATGACTGAATCTAATTAAATGTTCAGTAAATTCACTAAATAAGAACACTAAGTAAAGTGTTAAAAACTGCTAATGTTGCTAAATAATTAATGCTTTTACTACAGTATATTCTCACTTTTAACAGTGAATTAATATCTAATGTGTGACCCCCTGGTCTGAACTATTATAATGCCAAAATAATCAGGAAACCAAAGTATTAAAAGTGATACGGTAATCTGTTCACTTCCTTCAAGGGTTTTATTTTCCAGCTTTCTAACGTCAGAATGAATCTCAGACATCGTGGTGCACTCAAACCCAGTCCCACCCTTTAGTGTATTTTAAATTTTACCTGTGCCAAGCAGTTGCCAGGCAACCCGTGTTCCTGCAGCAGTAAACATGTGGTCCCCAGGCCAAAGATACTTGCTCACTGGACTATTATGCATTCACATGTGTGCAAAGAAAAGAGAAAAAAAATGAAATGAAAAGAAAAAGATTTAAGCATGCATTGACAGCAGGTGATGTTATACAGAAGAGTGACAAATTGAAGGAAAACTCAATGTAAAGTGTCAGTCACTACAAGCCACCAGAACATGTTCAGTGCATTCTACAAGCCTCTGGAACTATACTGGAGGAATAAACACCTTTTTTCCCCCCAAAACATACTCCCTCAAGTGGTGTTCAATTAGGTTGAGAACTGGAGGTCCTCATACCACCAGTGTATGAGGGTATGCACCACTAGTACATGGGGGGGGTTCATTGTAGATGAGACTACTCCCACCAGGATAGAGGGTTTGTTTTTTAATCATAGGATAATCACTCAGATGAACTTTATATAGATGTGCAGTGACTCTTCTCTCTAAGGGGATAAGTGGAGCCAAACCATATCAGCAAAATGTCCTCACAGCATAACAGAGCCACATTTAAATTGTCACCTGTGTGTATATCCTAACCTATTTTCAGTGGAAAATTAATATTGACTAAAGCCTTAAAGGGGAAATGTATAAGACTTGTAAGAATTTAAGTTTAAAACATTCAAAAAATTAAAACCAATATTATCAACAGAATGTGAAGAAATAACAGTTTTGACATTGTCAAAGACATCTATTATATTGCATTGCAGAGATATCTACTGAAGTTAGCATGCTAACCAGCTAGCCCCGAGACAGGACGGCCCATCTGTCTCATAATACCACTTTGTACCTCAAGAGGTGATAGCGAGTCACTGTGGCGTCCAATCTGCCCTCAGTCCAAAATGAGAGGGGAAGAAGTCGTGTATGCACATGACGTCACTGTATGCAGAACTCACTGCAGTTACACAAGTGGCAGAAAGACTGTTTTACTTTTCTTAGCATTCAGCTCAAATGCCATGAAAACATACACAAAAAAACAAACAGATCTAAAATGGGAAAGAGCTGTTGTGCGATTGACTGTACGAATACGGTTGATTTCTTCTTGAATCTATCTTTTTGTAGACTGCTGGTAGCTAAAGAAAAGAGAAGCAAATGAATCGCTGCAATTTGCAGAACCAACTGGAATCCAGGCACTGAAACACGGATTTGCGGTTACCATTTTGTGTGTCAGTATGTTGGATTTTTGGAGAAAGGAAAAGAGAAAGAAAAGGGACCCTACTGGGAGAAATTGAATCGCAATGCCAAGCAACAGTATTTGGACAAACTAAGCATGATAACAGCCAAATAAGAAATACAACAAAAGACTGGATTATAGACCCTGATACACTTCCTCCACTTACATATCCAGACACTGGAAACTATCTCGTTTTTGGACTGAGTGTATGCACTGTGCAAGTTTAAAAGTTACAAATCCCTAGAAGCTCATGAACAGTTTTGCAGTGTGGAAGATCTGCTAATTCACAAGCTGGCAAACTGCGAGAGCACAGTCTTGCAAAGGTAAGGTGGCACTCCTCTTTTTGGCCCAATTATTAAACCCAATAGGTTTTATCAGTTGTGTTATTAATAAAAAAATGTTACATATCTGCCACGTTGTGAAACACAGCAGTCTCGTGCACTACTGACGCGTGAGATGCGGTGACTGTTTTCTTGCTAAACACTGAGCTAAGCAAGCAATAACAAACTATAGACTGACGCCACATGTGAACATTATAAGACAGCAGTGTTACCTTGACTCTTAGAGTTTCAGCAGTTTGGTCAAATTTTGCACATTCTTGCCTTGCTGTTAGTTAGTAGTTGGCTTTTTATAATAACTGATGACTGTAAAGTTACAGTATGAACCCAGTAGTGGATCAACTAAAAAAAAAACCTTTAAACTATATTCAGTGAGTGATAATTCTATAAGAGTAGTGGTGGTGTGTTAGGGGGGAAGGAGGAGAAGGGACTATGCATTTCCTTGTTTCTTATGATAGAAGTGGACACCCCAACTTTCTGGTGATATACTGTCCCCTATGTGTTTGGAATGTGTATGAATTAGCTAGGTGGCCAATTCTTACACATTGCCCCTTTAACATGTGTCCAGAAAGCAAAACATAATTGTAAGCTGCATTTCACCATGCAATATTATCATGCCAAGATTATCAGAGGTCATGCATGACTGGTAAAATATCCATGACCTTGGATATTTTACCCAATATTCATGGGCTAATATTTATTTTTATGTTCTATATAAATAAAATAAAATAGTGGCCAGTGAGGAAAGGATGCCATCTAATGGTTAAAATTTGATGATCATATTTTCTTTGAATGATATGTTACATATTTATGTTAGATTAATTGGTAACAAATGATAATCTGTAAATTAGTATCATTACTGTTCTAGCAGGATGCATTATTTCTTCCTGTTGTGTGTATGTGTTATGATTCTATGCAGGTCTGATTGCTAGAGATAAACTGTAACCTGCTCTTCACACTAACTGTGAAGTGCTGAAAGAGGTGATGCCTAGTTACTGAAACTCTGGGTGAGAATGTGTATTGCAAACCAGCGGTTACAATAATGTATATTTATCTCAGGTGCAATAACATTCAGTTCTAGTGTTATGAGCTTCATAGCATATCACTCTTCCTGTTTTACAGACCTGGCCATGGAGATCTTCAATAAATATCACTGTGGCCAAAAGCTGTTGCCCCTGACCAGCCAGAAAGATTTTGTGCTATTGTATTGTGGTGACACTGCGGGCGCGTCCTTCACTAAACAGAGGAGCAGAACAGGACCTCTCATGACAGCATGCTTCAAAAGCCAGTCCAGCTCTAACAGAACACACCAAGCTGTAAACATTTCAGGCTGTAGCTGGATGTCCAAAACATGTCCAGCTCTGTCTTTGACTATTTCATCCAACTCCACAGGTGCTTTCATTCATACCAACCCACCTATTCTGCAGCCAAGGCAAAATTTAGCTAATTAACAAGCTACCACATTCACTTCAGCCTTTCCCAGGATCCTTATTCCTCATGTCCTGCTCAGACACTGCTGATGTTGAGGTCTTAGAAACAGCCCAAAAGACTCAGGGTACAAAACCTGCAGAATTTAACCAAAGTCAGTTGCAATCTAACAAATCCATTCCCACACACTTAGAGTGCACCTGACAGCAACCTGAAGTGACCTCTGACTTCAGCAAGCCAAAGCATTTGATGGCAAAGAGTGCCATTATATCTCTGTTAGGCCCATGCTGAATGATGACTCCAACATCATGGGCAAGCTCAGGACAGACGCTGGCCAAGCAGAGCAAATGGTTGCTCAGTAAGACTGATGGAGTCAGGGCAGAGATGCAGGATAACGTGTGTATAAATGCTAACACTTTACTTAAGGGTACTGTTCATGCCTACATAATACCTTCCTGACAACTGACATAAGCCTACATAAATAAATTTATCTTAGAAATACCATAAGTGCACTGGGATACAAAGTTATTCATCATGATTTTCAGGTGTTATGTCACTTTGACGAAAACAGTCTGTATGACTACTGATGCCTACTGGAATAAACCTTTATAAATATATATGAAGGTTTGTCATTTGTCAGGAAGGCCTTATGTAGGCTTTATGCAGTCTTAGAAACACTACCCTTAGGAAGTTTTATAATATAAACAAAATCATCTAAAAGGTTGTGTATTTAAATGAAAATAGTTTTGAGAAGGTGAAGACATCTAGGCTCCTATTTTGGGTTGCCAGATCTGGTTTGACAAAAGGCCCATCAAAAGCATTCCGATGTTCACACTAGCAAGCAACAAGTTGCTCATGTTGCTTGTAGTTTGTCTCATGGGCGTGTAGTGATCACTACTGTTCTTTCTTGTTATGAATACTAAGTAGAAGCACCAACGATTTCTGCTACTTCATTCCCTGCTTTATTCTTCTTCATAAGGTCTCTATTTGACAGAGTAAGATGAAACCACAGTTATCCAGTACGTTTTTCTTCCATGCTTGCACATCAAACAGTAAATGGGAACTAATTGCAGGTAGGAAGTAAAGTTGTGTGTGGGGAACTGAAGAAATGTTAAACCACACACATCATAGGATTGGTCTCAGGAATCATTCTATCCAATGGATCTATCAGTGAAACATGCGTGTACAAAGAAAAAGATCAGTGCTGTTCAAACTGTAAATGCTGTTGAAACTTAAATGTATTACAGGTCTAAAAGGTAAATAAATGCTCACAGTGTAATAAAGTGAATACCATATTTCTGTAGCAGGAGTGTGGCGACCAACCTATTTTCCTCTTCTATTAGGTGACAACAAATGCAGCACTAAGACCACATTCTGTCAAGCACACAACAGTAAACACACCTCACCGTTCAGTTGTGGTTAATGTTGTTGTGGCTACAAATGTCTCTGTGTAGGCTATCCAACATGTAATCATTTTATCTGGGTATTACTTGAGCAGTGTTGTACATACAGGTATATATCCTCAGCATGTCACACTGGATTTAAATAATAGTTACATTAGTAGAGGTGGAACAGGGTGGACCAGAGGCAGAAGCTAGATGGCTTATGCTGAAACTGCCGAGGACTTGATGAGGAAGTTAGCTTGGCCACAGCTGCGTCACTACTCAAACTGACAGGAAGAAAGCATGCACCACATGGTTCTACCATATACTTCTGCTCGCTTCTCTTCAGAATTCGCCTACATTCTTTTTGTCTATTTTTGTTCGTGCAAAGAAAGGCTTTGAAGCAAGGCCTACTTCAAACCATATTTATCCTTATATTCCAAGTTGTTTGTGCCTTCCTTTTCCTTTGGCTAGTTACGTAGCAGGGTGTGGTACAGGTTGTTGGGGTGTTTGGGGCACAGGGGCAGATGGCTCTTGGTGTGTAGTGCAGTGGAAAAGCCACTGTGTGTGGAGGAGAGGAGTGGAAACAAAAAGAAAGAGAGGATTCGGCAGACATGGGATGTTGCAGCGTGACCCCGATAACCAAAGGAATTGACGATGTGGGTCCAGACGAGATTGAGCTTCTGGAGATTGGCGGTGCAGGGTAAGAGCATGAATTTCCATCAGTGCAACAACTGTTTTTACCCAGACATGCCAGATTGTGCATCATGCTCTACTTCCTGCTTCGGAAATGCTTGGCACACTTCAAAGCCAGTGAGATTTTAAAATAGTGAAATCTGTCTAGGCTTATTATGACTTAAGTTCCCAGTTGTCCCAGCCATCCGTTTATCAGTAAGAACTACTTATAATTTTACTAAAGATATCAAATTAAGCATAAATTCAAAAACTGACTAAAGAATATTTGGTTGACCAGTTTCTCCTATTAAATTGTTGTCTGTTAAAGCATTGCAACTTAAGATCAGCACAGTGTAAGCGTTAAACTGAATGTCTGATTTTTCAAAACTTTAGCTAGCTTAATGATCAAAATTAAAGTAGCTACAGTTTTGAAAAATCATTATTCAAAGCCATGGCCTAAAGGTTAGAGAAGCAGCTTTAGAACCAAAAGGTTGCTGGTTTGATTCCCTGGACTAGCAGGAATGGTTAAAGTGCCCTTGAGCAAGGCACCTAATCCCAGGCTGCCCACTACTGTATGTTGCTCTGGATAAGTTTGTCTGCTAAATGCCTGTAATGTAATGATCAAAATTCTGGAATTTGACAAACAAATACACTACCAATTTTACTACTACCTTATAATAGGGTTTGTAAGAGAATGTCCTTTTTGCAAGTAAAGAATTTGAACACGTAAAATCAGAGATGCATTTGCCATTTTTGATATTCCTACTTTTATTTATTTATCCAGCTAAAAAGTTGTTTCCTATGGATGTGACTAAATTAGTTGGTATGCTGTTAGTAAATTCAGTTTACTCTGAGCAGAACCAATATTTTAATGTTTCCAACCCCATCATAATGTTTGGTTAGAACAAAATGAAAAAAAAAAAGTTAATTATGCTCCTTTTAATTAGGCTGAACACTCTTAAAAATGTCGAACATTCAAGGGGGAACGTTATATTAGCTGATTAAGGTTCCTAGTCTCTTGAACCTTTAAGGGCTCCCCTAGAGGGACACCGGAAGGACCCTTAAGGTTTTCTTAGAGTTTCTTAGGTCTAATATAATAAAATAATTGGAACGCTATCAGATCCAGCAGCTGTGTTTGATTGATAAGAACATGTTCACACACAGGCTATGGAATTTTACTGTTTGTGCTCCAACTATGAAATAAGTTGCCAATAATAACAATATACCAGAGGTTGTTAATATGAAAATAGATCCAAATGCAATCTTACATGGTGTCAGTAAAGTTATCGTTTATCTAGTCTGGTTTACCTAGCTCAGCTTTTTTTCACTGCACGCAGGTTTGGTTATCTTTCTAATGCGTACTTTAATGTAATGAGGTTTTGTATTTAGAAAACATTGACAGTAAGTTTAATTTAGCTTGTGCTATCATCCATTTACTGAAGCCATGTAACATGCTATGCTGCACAGCACATGTAAAATAATACACTGAATAAAATCATGCAAGATCTCTCAAACATTTGGGAATTTGAAGGTCATATATAATAATAAGCTAGCAAAAGACCTTTTGTTTTTGGTATGCAAACCAATTTATAAAGCCCTGGAAGCTGACAAAAATCCTTGCTAAAAAAAAAAAGCCAGTGTATTGCATGTGTGTGTAGGGAATCAGCTACACCACTAGTAGGAACCATGCTGTTTCAAAACTAATTAGAGCCACTTCTGCCACATATGAAGCAGCACTAATATAGTGTGACTAACTGAAAGAGTAAAGCATTTGTGAGCAGTCTGGTGTCTTACCCAGAGTTGGGTGCGTCAATCCTCTCATTAGAAAACTGCAGGGATTAAGCTGGGAGGTAATCAGAGACTTACACAATGCATGTGTTCAAACTGTTAGATAGTGAACAACCAACCCACCCTAACAAAAACCCCACACCCATCACAACAGAATGCCCAGGACAACACAAAAACAACTTAGCATGTGTCCTGAACATCTTACAACCAGTTGATCACAGGAAATGCTATAATACTTCAGAAAAGTAACATTGGTTAACACTGCAGCTTACAAGGAGAGATACTGAGCCTGTAGGGGTTAGATGGTCACTGTTTACTCCTCAGTGTCTTCTCACAGTAATCTGCTTATGTCTACAGACCCGTCTGTTGAGGCAAAGCAGATGTAGCAGAGGAAGTAGCTCAGGATGAGACAGCTAATTAGTAAATGTGACTTTATAACATTAGTAGTCAAGTCTCTGATCTGGTCTAAATAAGTAGAAAAATGTGGTCGCACTCCACAGCGGTTGATAACTGCTATAGTGCAAATTTTATATCATATCCATTTTAAACTGGTGAAGTTGGCAGGTGTGGGAGGCCATTTTTGCAAGTAATGAATCAAAGCACATGAAAGTTGGAGATTGATTCGTTTATCTTCATTAAGTGCTTTATCCTGATCAGGGTTGCAGGCAATTTGGGGCCTAACCAAGGAACACTGAGTCATGGATGAGTCAGTCCACCATGCACACATACATTCACACCTAGGGGCAATTGAGATTAGCTGATCTGTTTTTGGGAGATTGGGGGAAGAGGGTGGAGGAAACTCATACAAACACGGAGAACACAGACAGCACAGACACAGACAGTGACCCGAGCTCACAATCAGACTGGGGTAAAATCAGAGATATCCTTTTCATTTCAGATACTCCTACTAGATCATTGACAAAATTGGCCCTTCAAAACCAACCACATGGACAAGAAGTTTTAGAAACATGAAACTGTCCTGAAGAATTCTTTCATGAATGCCCTAAAATGGCTTTGTTGTTAAAAATGTATGTTGCTAAAAATAATCTTTGAAAATAAAGAGGCAAATTCACTGACAAAAATACATTCACACAAGCATGCAGAGATTAAACTAACAAATGAACAAACAAAAAAACAACCTGTACCAGCACCAATATTCCCAAAACAGCCCAATTCCTGAGAAAAAAACCATAGACATGGCAACCCTGCTCATACCACTAATATAGCTGATATGCACTAATATATCTATGCAAAATGCATCAGGGTAATGGCGAGGGGTGTCATAAAGTGGGGAAAGGTGGAGATGACTCTATAGACAACATAGGCACGGCATTCAAATTGTTTATTTAGGATCTTGTTAATGCTTAACATTACGTTTCCTTGACATTAAATACTACATTAATTTACATGTATTTATAGACCATGAGTCATGGTACCAGAGTAACACATGTATTAATTAGCCCTTGATTAAATGTTAAATAAATAATGAACACTTGCTTTAACCAATGTTTTTTTTTTTTTAAATCATGAAATAATTAAGGCAATAATTAATTGATGCATCTTTAATGAAATTCATTAGTCAATTAGACAAGTTCAAACAATTACACTAAGTTCAATTAATTATTAACATTTAGAAAGATTGTCATTTAATGCATATTTAATATGACTTATTTTTTAATAACTGATAGAACAAGCACCAGCTAATTTAGTTCACTATTTAATCAAAATATGCACATAACACAAACATTAAGAAATGCTGCATTTATTATTAATGTTAGCTGAGGAAATATGAATTTAAAGGGTTATACTTTAAGTTCTTAATAACAGTGTTAGTATTTTGTAGCTTTATTGGTTCAGTAAAGTGGAGCTGTATGCAGTATTAAGATCTACAATTCCAACATTATCTGATGTTTTCAGGGTGTGGACTTTAGGAGAAAGCAAGCTGCAGATTTCCTTAAAGAATGAGACAGATGAACCTCTGCAACGTTCTCCACCTGCCAGAAATCTTACAAAAGATGTGGGCTTACGTGAAGTATGGACATTCCTGTAATCTTTATAGACCGATCAGCCATAACATTAAAACCACTGACAGGTGAAGTGAATAAAATAAGTGAATTGATTATCTCATTTCAGTGAGGTGGGATATATTAGGCACCAAATGAACAGTCAGTTTTCCAAGTTAATGTGTTGGAAGCAGGAAAAATGAGCAAGCGTAAGGATCTGAGTGACTTTGACAAGGGCCAAAT
>JAOTRR010000020.1:8251106-8265988 GCA_028570945.1 Gogo arcuatus | reverse complement strand
GTGCAAGAGTACATGTGACGAAAATAAAGGCTTCGGCCTTGGTTCTTCTTCTTCTACAACACCCAGCAACGGAGGCTGTCGCTTTCAAACTCACCATCTTACTGATTACATACGCCTGAACTCAATTACAATCACAGCCACACTCCTATATGTATAGGACTCTCAGTTCACACTCTCATTCCAAAGTATACACTCAGGTCTTACCAGTCGTTATCATTGTCTACGTGGTTTACGGATCTTGTTTCAGTTTTAAGGTTTTTTCCTTATCCCTTGTCTAGTTCATGTTGTTTGTTCATTGCCCAATTACCTGCCCGAATTCTTGACCATGCTCTTGTCTTACGTTTTGGATGTGTCTGCAAGTTTGAACAATAAAGCTTCTGTGTACCTGCATATGTGTCCATATCTGCCTACTGTCAATTGCTACTTTTACTTTAGTAAATTATCCCAAACAGCTTTGTTATTTAGTGCAATGTTAACCCTTTCAGGCCAGAAAAAAATTAATACTTTTGTTAGTTTTCATTTGCCCAATCACTAAAATGACTCTTTAGATGTGTATATCAACTCCCAATGTTCACCTAAAAGAATGTTTGTTTATTTTTCTAAATGTCATTATGCCACAGCTCTGCCGAATTCCCAAATCTGATTGATCAGGAAGTGTTGATTAATTTTCTATAACAGCACCTCTGACAATAATTTCAGCTGCAAGGCAAATCACAGATTTATATTAATGCTATATTTCTAATACGTTATCTATGTTTCTATAGTAACAGCTCATTCACGGGACGCTTCACATAAATTTAAAACATGCTGTTATTTAACAAAGAATATCGTATAATTGTTGATATAGTAAGGATTTCTGTAAGGAGATGTGTATTTACCATTTATGGAAGGAGTCTCCAGTGTTGGTGCCTTGTACAGTAGTAAAACTGTAACTTTAAAGCAGCATTATGTAGGAATTTTACATTAAAATATCAGTTTCAAAATCATTTTGATGGTACATTTACTTGTAATAGAGAGAATGGCTTGTCTTCCATCCTGCCTCCGTGCCTGGAACACCAGTTATAGCACTATGTAACTCTGGTGGAGCATCCCTGAGACCTCTCATGAGAACTGCATAACACTTTATGGCACCATGTAACACATCAACAACTACAGGTCTTCAGCTAACTATAAGAAGAAGCTAGCTCAGTATTCTCAGTACAGACATCATGGTAGAGGTGAAAAAACGAAAGAAGGCGCTGTCAGAGGAAGCTAGGAAGAGAAAATGAGAGACTGACTGAGCAAGAGTCCAAACAAGAGTAAATCTTGGACTGGATTTTACTCGTTGCCGAGAGCTAAGAGAGATAAAAGGCTGCAAGACAGACACCGAGCTGGGCTTCTTTCTGTTGGACTAGTAAGTAATATTACATTAGCTGCCTTGCTATGTCTTGCGTTGTTGCACTTGCATGCTGTTTGTGTTAGCAAAGTTGTCAAGTCGCTAGCTTTTAATCATAAGCCAAATCAGTCCATTTCGACAGAGGTTTAGTTGCTAGCTACATCTCGAGGTGATGTTAGCAAAATTGCTAGATAACACTCGGACATCGCTACTGGTAAGTGCCCTTGCATTGGTTGCTGTCTAGCTATGTTAATAGTTTGCCACTCAAGTTTGCATCACTTTGTGTCAGGGGCATCCACGTTCTGTAAGGTTAATTTAGTTGTTCTGAACTACTAGCTGTTCTTTGTCCGTTAGCATTCCCCAGCATTAGATATGTCGGTGTTAGTATGGTTCTGGTTATGTTAGTTTAGCATGCTACAATTCTGAGTTGTGTTCAATACTTGTGCAAAATTTGACTGATGCACAGCAAAAAAAAAAAAAAAGTTTGAGCATGCATGTTTACTTCAAGACATAACATTGTTATAAAGCCACTGAGTTTTGTTTGTGGTTAGCATGTACATTACATCTGACAAGATTGTTAGAGAAAACTGGGATTCCATCTTGCCAGTCTAGTTTGTGTAAAATCCTGTAATATTACTCTACCTTGTCAGTCAACATGTTTCTTTTGCTTCTGAATGTTGTCTTTGCCAGTTCCGTATCCTTCAGCTTATCAGAAATGCATGTGTAGAGCCGTCCATGAGGGGGGCTCAAATCGCGATTTGTGTTGAAATTTGAAAGTGAATTATACTCTGCAACTGTAAGCAGAGCCCAGTAGCAAAAATACCAATTCCGCGTAACCCAGCTTTAAGTTTTTCACCATGGAAAATTCTACAAAACAGAGCACTTTACACTTTCAAGATTCTCTGTAACATGACAAGCTATGTTTTAATCTTACTAACTTCAAAGTATGACAGAGGGGAAAAAAGAGACACTGATGAGGGAAATGGCTGATTAAAGCTGCTGTAACTGGCATGTCAGCTTCGGATTCCGCCTCAGAAGTTTCCAGAATCCACCACAGCATCACAACATGGCTGATCTGGACTCCATTTCCTACTACATCCAGTCAATTTCATGCTCAAGGTCACCTGCTTACTGATAACACACACAAACTCAATTAGACACCTAAATAGATTCGCACAACGAAATCTCGCTCCGAGTTAAGTCTTTGTATTTTGTACATTCAAGTAGTGCTCAGTCTTGTTTCTGATTTTGATATCTGGTTCTCATTTCGTCCTCTGAAAGTCTGCTTGCAAATCGTCACACCCACATTAGACAATAACATACTAAGGAACTAACCGGTAATAACTTATTTCATGGATGTTCCACAATATTAAACCTAAATGTTAAAAATATTAAAAAGCATGATGTATCATTCTTTAATTAATTAAAATGTAATCATCGGGAAATTTCTGTGATATAAGAGGAAGAAACACTTTGGTATTCAATGCTTTATAAGAAAGTAATCAACTTCAGGCATCATACCACCATTCCATTGATTATTTTCCTATAATAGCACATCACATTGCAAGCTGCACATCAACATCATTGGGGCTGGCTTGAAAAACCAACTGCTTGTGTACACATTTTAGGGATTAAAAACAAATCCTCAACAAATTTGGTAATGTTAACTCACATCAGCTAGCTGTCTAGTATTAGCTAAAACGGAATATTGTTGTGAAGTAGTGAAGTGTACAGTAACAGTTTAAACCATCAGAAAGACCGTATTATTTTTTTCAACCCTTCAATGATTCAGTGCAGTATGGTTTCTGAAGAACAAGTAGCTTTAGCATCAATTATGAATGCTAATATTATCTTGTCAAGTGGCAGTGAAGTAGAACTGTTATTCTTATATCCCCTTTAAAAAGCGTACATCTTTACTTTCAAGAATACATAATGTTTCGTTTTACAGTTTCTTCAAATATATTTACATCTAAGGTATTTTGTATCAAAATATACAGTATTTTGATGTATTTCTGCCCATCCCTGATCATAACACAGTTACCATGTTGTTGCAATAATGACAATACAAAGCATGTTTTCAGGCCTATGAGTGACAGGCCAAAGGATGCTAGAAGACAGCATGTCTCTAAAAAGCTTATGATCATGTATTCCTTTTGAGACCAGTGCAGATGGTGTGTTTGTGTATAGCCTGATCCTGGTGTCTTCTGTCACTCACCAACAGCGCCTCCTGGTTGTCAGCCAAAGCCTGCTTGGCCAGGTAGCGCTCTCGCTTTACCTTCAGCTCCAGAGATTCCGGTATATCCGGAACCATCCAGTCAATCAGGCGCAGCACAAAGAACACCACATGCTAAGCATCAGATTTTTAATTAATGAACAGCAATACAAAACCAGTAATCTGTAGTGAATTTCTTTACTATAAACAAATAAAGTGAATTCAGAATTAGCAGAGTAGCACATCCCATGTTAATACATATACTAGATTAAAAATATGCAAATATAGGGTAGACATAGGGTTCCCACATTTGTTGACGGGTATAGTTTGAGTGGATTAGTCAGTGTTTACCTCAAATGCAATGATGAAGCCAAGTCTGACTGCGAGAAGTTCCCAGTAAACTAGAGTGTAGTTCCCATTTTCATCTCGAAAAGCCTTGTATCTGACTCAACACACAAGCACAGGACAAACTCTTATAGATCATCAGAACTATGGTTTAGTTTTCAGGTGCAATTACTCCCTCTACTGGCAGGAAAGGTACAGTCATCACTGTCATCTTTAAGATCTAAATGAAATTATAGGGCTAATTTTATGGGACGCAGAAGTGTGTACAGGAATGTTTTCATCTCGGTCCCAACTGTGTCCGAAGGAATTCTGAACAATCCCACCCACTCCAGCAGTTATTATTTTTGTTTGCACCCATCCCTGATATTTCTTATTTATCAGAATATAAATGAATGAACCATGAATAAACAAAATCAGTAAATTCATCACACTGCACAAGGTGAACACCCAATAAATTGAACATGTGTTTTCTTTGTCCTGCAATCTTCATATCTGACCACCCAATCCCAACTGTTTTTTTCCCCTCCCAGTCCTGGTGCACAGCACTCTTTAGGCAAATAATTCCTCTACAGTCACTTTCAGTACAGAGTGGTTGGCAATATTGGGTAAATTGCTGGATGTTTTCTCTTTCAATTAAGGTTTCAGTTAATGATTACATTGCTCATGTACATGCATAAAATCAAAATTTGGAATGTACTGCAATCGCATGAAGGAATACAGTATGTGCAGCCTTGTTTGTTAACAAAAAAAGTACATTCTATAAATGATCTGTCTGACATTACTATTCATTCATTCATTTTCAATAACCACATCCATCAGAGGGCACCATACAAACATTCACACACTCATTCACAAAAATAGCCATTATTATTATTATTATTATTATTATTATTATTATTGCACTCACCTGCACATGCCATGGCTAGAGTAGTTGTAGCTGGGTGGAGCGTGTGCCAGTGTGAAGTTCACATAACCATTTAAGTCATTATCAAACTTATACTGGTACAGCAGCCGAGGCAGAAAATCAGATGTGAATGCAATCAGGAAAGCCTAGGAGACAAAAAGTAATCTTTAATAACCTGGCAACCAAGAAAACAGCTGTCAGTAAGAAAATGCCGATGTGAAAAACTGACACTCACATTCACAATGACAGACAGGTGGGAAAGGGCCTCAAGAATGATGAACCACACGCCGATTTTCTGCGCTCTCTCAGCCACGGGCCGCCGATATTCACACACAAACTTGTGTGCATCCAGTCTCACTTCGGCCCAGTTATTCAGCAGAGCAAAGAGTGGAGCAAGCGGGAATGCAGCCACAAAGATGGTGATAAAGCCAAACTGCAGCACTGTGCAAAATATATGCTAATTAAAAACTAATACGATTTCTCACTCAGCCCCTTAACAAATTAACACCACACATTGCAAGGCACTGAGGCTGAAAATTTAAAATAGCAATGAATGCACAGTGTGTCCTGAATAATACTATTCTGGCAAATTGTAAAATCAGTATTGTGTGTAAGCATCGGTAATCTCTTAGAGTCTTACCAATCTCAAGATACTCATCAAATAAGCCTTCACACTCTATCAGCTCATAGTCTTCCTCCCAGCGCTGTGCTTCACGGCCACTCTGAGCCTTCTTCACTGATGTCAGGGCCTTTTTCTGTCTCCATGCCTTCACTTTACTACACACAAACGCGCACACACAAGTACAATTAGTGCAATTTTTATAGCCCTTTGCTTCCTGTGAGACAACACTGACATCTTCTCAATCAACCCCATCCCTCAGTTAACTGTTTGTTTCTCATCAGTTGCTTTTTATTTAAAAAAAAAAAAGGGGGGGGGCGGGGGCAGAGCTGAGACGCTGAATTGCAACTGTAGATTATTTCCAGGTTGACAAAAAATGCACACAAAATGTACGTCGAGGTGCCAACATTGCTGACAAGAAAATCTTAGCAGGCAGAGAGAAAGAACAGAATTTCACCATGGGGGATGAGATAGCATATTTTTTTCCTGAGCTAAGCATAAAGCAGAAAAGCGACAAAATTTTGGTACTACTTCAGCAGCTACTTCAGCAGCTACTTCAGCAGCTCCTCCATTTTATTTACCAACCAAAATTAACCACAATCAAGCCCAATTACTTTCTATTGGCTCAAGATAGAGACATGTCAAAGTTCACCAAGATGAAGTCATCATGAAGTTAAAATAAGTGCAAGAAGAGGCAAATGTTCCTTTTTCATGTCAGGCATCCTTTCCCCTTCAATGAATTGCCTTTTCTGCATTTGGTTTGACTGCTGCTTTATCTGAAAAAGCAGAAAAGTGCAGTTTTCAGGTGGATAGTGTATCACCATAGCAATGGGTGATGCACAGTAAAAATTGACTCGCGTTGCAAAAATTGCAAATGCTATGGCTAAACCGTATATGTTGGCACCTCTTTGTATGTAATTAATGAAGAAACTAGCCAGATCCAGTGCATAGCAATATTGTGATTAACTATTATTTCTAAGTGATCTTTAAAATGATTTGATTTTATAGGCCTAGAAACACTTCTGAATATTACAGACTGCAGCTTTAAACAGAAACTGTTCATGGAGAAGCATGATGCATTATTGAAAAGAAAGTTGAAAGCTCTGCCTTATCACAGGACAGTCTTTTATCTTGCTAAATCTTTATCATGCTAAATTTTATCTTTCTGAAAACTGGAAAAATGATGTGCCCTATGCATAACAAAGTCTGTTTTGGTGCATTCACTCATTTAGATTGAAATCTCTCTCTCTTAAAAACACAGATGCTTGCTTGCTTGCGCTCTCTCTCTCTCTTGCGCACACACACACACACACACACACACACACTATGCGATAAGGTCACACTACCGAGCTCAGCAGTAGTAAAGTTGCTGCAGCTGGTAGAGAGCCATAATGCAACACTCTGCTCTGTCCTCTCATTGCTGACTCACTGACTCCAACAATCAGCATAATTCATGGTGTGAATTCAATGCTTGGACTTATTATGCAAAAATTATTACAAGAAACACTGATGGAGAGCAGTACACATGAAATGTAACAGGTGCGTAGATTGCACAAGACACACAAATTCACTACGAAGGGAACAAAGTTCAGATAGGACCAAGTAATAAGGAACGTACGGTAGAACAAATTCTTGAATGTTGTTGATGAGCTGTTTCCCCATCATGATGATAAAGAGTTGCTCAGCCAGCTCGATCAGACAGCCCCCTGGACCACACTGCCATCCACCCACACAAGAATAAACCACACGTTTAACCACACCACTCACAAATGCACTGAGCAAATGTGTTTTGAAGCAGATGTTATTAGCATTAATGCATACACGTGTGGGAGAAAAATTACAAGGAAACAAATTATTGCACAGAACTCACGTCCTCGTTCCTCATACCAAATAAAGTGCCATAGTGACTGGGGTAACCGACGAATCTGTTTGGAAAATAGAATTGATATGAAAGACAAAAAGGACCACTTCTGTAGAAAACCACTATTGCCCACGTGAAACTCATTGAGACAGATGCATTACAGTGAGAACAAAAGTTTGTATGCCCTTAAATACAACTGCGGTTAGAAATTTACATATACGGACATGAATGTCATCATGGATATGAATGTTAAATGTTATCCTTTCTGAATGTACTATAAGCCAAATAACTTGTAGCCCCTGCACTGGCCTTTATAACTGCCTTCAACCTCTTTTGTATAATTTCCATAGTATTTGAATCAATTGTAATATTTATCCCAACTGTAAACTTGTGGAATTATATTTTTTTTTGTAAATAAATTATAAATGTGAATTGTGATTTCCTCCTCTCAAGCATGTGGCATGGTTCCCAGCGTGAGCACTCCTGTTTGTTTTGTATTGAGATCCCGTCATGCCCTTTTGTTTATGTTATGGCCATATGCCTTTGTCTTAGTTTCTGTTCTATCCTGTCACTGGTGTGTTACCTGACTGTGTCCATAAGTTCCATGCTAAGCCTGTAATTAATTTGTCGATTTATACTCTTCCATTTCACTGTCTTAGTGTGAAGTTGGACTGCGCATTCATGTTGTTAAATCCCAAACTTGTTTTCCTATATCCTATGTTCCATTTATCCTGATATTGAACCCTGCCATGGACACTGAGTACTATTACTGTAAACAACACATTGAGTCTACACACTTGCATGCTGCACATTACAGTAAATTGTAGAAATATGGTACATTTCCTTTTCTCCCATTCAAAAATATTGAGGCAGTGCAACTTTTGCCCTTATATGTAAATTAGCAGGTTTTTCAGATACAAGAACTTAATCAATGTTATAGAACTGTATAAAAATAAAACTAATAAAAATATGCTAGTTTAAAGCAAAAAAGGTTATCATACCTTCCTTTGAAGAAGGCCACATAAAAAGGGGAGGAGTAGAAGTTGACAAACTGAAAAATGAACACCTTAAACGTAAATGCGTCTTCATACTGTGTCTGTGTCCTGTGCATTTCTGAAAAAACAAAATTTAATCTTCAGTATTGAACTTAATCCAATAAAACTATACAATAAAACAGCATTATTCTGTACGATGAATATCTATCATAAATAACTGTCAGTGTAATAACAACAATTTGATATATTGCTGTCATAACTGCAAGCTATGACACAGATGTAAGGTGAAAGTGTGAATAACACTCAGTCTTAATGGCTTATTGATTTTCATTCTTAATCCAAACTGCACTGAAGCATATTGTGCTGGTTTTCAGGCTCAAGAGTCAACAGCAGAATGCGTACCCCATTTTGTGAGTCGTTCTGCTAGTGCTGTATACACCTGTCCCATCAGCAAGATCAGAGCCAGGTTCACCATGCTGCTGGAGATGTTAGCAATGTTTCCTGCCTAGAGAGAAGTAGAGAGGAGATACTCCGTTTAAGATAAGTTGCAGGCGGCAGTATCGATTGAAGCAATAAACCATGTAGAGAGATGGATCGTAATTAACTGTTTCGCTGAGTGCTTGCCTGAGTGCGCAGCATGGAACTCCCTGTCTCGTACATCATCACACTCACTATACTGCGGTAGATGATGACAGTCACTAAGAATATCACCACCACACACAACTGAGGGACAGAAGAGACAATAATGAGAACAACTAAAGATACAGACAAATCTTTAACAAGTCTGGGAGGAAATTGCTTCCCATCAGGCCCCATGCTCACCATTATGACAATAACCATTGATGCAGTGAACATACGGGAGAGCCGGGCTTTTTCTGGGAAGTAGGGCTCCTTCACTCCAGTCACAGGGTTCTCCTCCATTGCAGGAGCTGTGGCAGCAAACTCTGGCCGTGGAAGCTCCTAAAATACCCAGATATTTATTATCCAGATATTTTAAAAAAAAACCTGCCACAGCGCGCTAATAAATCTTTGCAAGATTCTATGCCATACCTCCTCTTCATGAAAGTCCATGCAGTCCCAGTGATGAGCCAGAGTAGCGTTCTTGCGTTTCCAGTACTCCAGGAAGGTGACGGCCCAGAAGGACATGAACACACTAAAGAACACTGTGCCAGGATGGTCAAACAGATAACCCACCTAAAAATGGGAAATTACAATTAAAATATGCATCACTGACAAACCATGAAAACCTGTACAGTAAATTCCAGTGGTTTACAGAAAGCTTTAGGCTGTGTACCTTAGCCATGGGGCAAATGTCTGACATATTCCAGGGCTTGCAGGTTTCACAGAGAGGGCACATAAGGTAGCGGCCCCCGCTTTCACAGATTTCTTTCCTATGTATAACATAAAGAATACAAAGTAACACCTTACTTAAATGCAGTGTTCATAATTAAACATTACACCCAATGCTCATGAAATACAAGGTTCAAAACAGCACATGACACCATGGACTGTTCCTGGCAACTCACAGAAACATACACAAACATTTATAAAGGCTTATAAACAACAGGCCTCAGCTGTCTTAACAAACTTTTGTTGATGTTAATGTTGACATGATGACTACTATGTTAAAGTCCAGCGATGACAACTCACTTTGAGGTTCTTTGTAGCTATATCGAAGTCATATAATGGTGATAACTCTGTTATTACAGTTTTATGCCATGCTTATAGGCTGTAATAAATAGTAAAAGTGTTAGAAATCATAACCTCACTTGGCAAGCCATGTTATTTTATCATTATGTGATTCTGACATACAAAAAGCAAACTGAGATACAACACTACTCACAAAGCTACATAAGTTTTTTTTTTGATGATTGTTATAATAACCTTTTATCAAAAAATATGTCATTTGAGTACTCGGGTGTAATGTGAACTTGACATCACAGGTGAAACTAATCTTTCCATCTTGACAGCTGATGTCTGTTTGAATAAGTATTTTTGTTTGTTTCTTTGTTTATTAGACAGCACAGTGGTGCAGCAGGAGGCATTGCTACCTCACAGTTCCAGGGGCCTTGATTTGATCCTGAGCTCGGGTTACTGTCTGTGTGGAGTTTCACATATTCTCCCCATGTCTGTACGGCTATCCTATGGGTTCTTTATCCCCCCCCCCCCATCCCAAAAACATGACGGCAGGTTAACTGGCTTAGCTAAATTTGACCTGAATAGGGTTGACGAGGATAAAGTGATTATTGAAGATAAATCAACAAATTAATAAGTTAATTAATGAGTTAATTAATTAATTTACTAAACCTTCCACTAGTACCCCACTTGGGAGGACAATACAGACTTTGTTAGCAATATATAAAGTCATTTTTTTGGACTACTCCTACTCCTACAAGAGGAAGAGAGAAAAAGCTGGAAAGAAAAGCAAAAGAAAGAAAAAAGCAGAATAAAATTATAAATAAAAATTAAAAAA
The DNA here is from genome assembly GCA_028570945.1 of Gogo arcuatus. Lineage (NCBI taxonomy): Eukaryota > Metazoa > Chordata > Actinopteri > Siluriformes > Anchariidae > Gogo > Gogo arcuatus. The sequence continues at coordinate 8,255,204 of JAOTRR010000020.1, read as the reverse complement.
GGGAGAGGAAATAAAAAATAAAAAATATCATGCATGCGTACAATGTGCCCATCAACAAATAAAAAACAAGACATAATTTGACAGCAAAACAGGAATGAATGCATGAATGCAGGAGTGAATATAAAATGTTTATTTAGGTTTATGCCTGTTGTCATAAGGGCTTATATAGGTGTAATAAAGCCCTATGAACCTGCTCCCTCCTTATGTAAACTGTTACTGAATAGAATAAGTACATTTGAGGACATGAGAAAAGGAAGCAATAAATGTAATAAAACTCCGCTGCTAAAATAATTTGGATAAGGGTGCAGCGTCCCAGCGATTGCCTAAGCTGCTTTCACACAATCTGACGTTAACTTGAGATATTAAGAGGATAATAAGGCAGTACATGAGCCGTTCTGAAAATGACATAAGTGTCTTATTGCTTGACAGAGAACATTCGTTTTATCTGTGGATCAATAGCACTTATAGTGTGAACATATGAGAAACTGCATCAGTGACTATAAAAATTCAGAGACAGACTTTCATCTTTTTCCTGACTGAAGCTTATCTTCATGCTGTGCTTCCTGTCTTTGCAATTTAGTGCTTTTGCTGCAAACACCCCCATCCCAGCAGCTGCTTTTAAAGCACCTTTGGTCAACTGTTTCCATGGAAACAGATTAAAGGCAAAAAAGACACAGAGACAATACACCATTTGCTGCAGTAGCCTGCGGAACAGAAGGCAATAGTTTGATCGAGTTTCAGAAAAGTTTTGCAGGAGCATTGCATTAGTTTAAGATACTGACGCTGGGGTGTTGGATCCCATAGTCATGATGCCTGAGACAAACACAAGAGTCCCGACTATAGCTGCAGGAAGGAGCCACACTGTGTAAAAGCCTGTATAGACCAAACAGAACATTTTTACAATGTAATTGAAGAATTATTTGTTTGCTATAAATATTACCATTGTAATCTCATCATCAGCATAAAGTAAATGAGAAATGTCTGCTCACCAAGCCATGCAAAATAAAGGGCTATTTTCTCCCCAAAGTATTCTCGTATATGATCCAGAGGCTGGTATTTGTACCATTTGGACCAGCGAGCCCAGTAGTGATACAGGACCTGCCTCCTGTTTAACTGATCAGGAGAGATCTCATATCCTGGTAGCTCAAAGGGACCCTAAGAATAAAAAAGTAAGCACTTTATTTTTTAGTACAGAATGTTCCTTGTATTTAGTACTTAAGGAAGTGGCAATTACAAGTAATTTCTAGGACATTGAAAATGATATTTCAAAGTACCTTATGTAAAAACTACCAGGTTTGTACAGCAAATTACTGTAATAATAGTAATAATGTTACTTACAAATAATAGTTGGTGCCTATTTTGCATGTTAAATATGTAAGTACAAAGTAACTTATGTGGAAAAAAAACTTAGTTATAGGGCAGTACTGATGCCAAGATAACATAATAATGTTAATATGTATGAGAGTGGCTCCATCCCCTGATTGAATATTTGCTGTTTATTTTTATTTTTAGTAACAGTTAATCTTTTTTTTTTCATAACAATATTACATACAATATTACATACTGATCATGTGACAGGCTGATCTCTTACATCATGTAGTGGGAATGCTGCTTTGAAGGCACCTTCGTTTAACAGTCGAGCCACTCCAACCTCAGCGCGCTTGCGTTTGCCATATACCGTCCTTGCCAAGATCTCATACACCTGCACAGGTAATTACATCTTAATGCATGCTGTGCTGAAAATCAGTTATATGACATGCCACAAGATTCAACAATATTATCATCATGGATAGGTACAGTTAATAGGCCTGAACTCTGTTTTAGTGAGTTTGTTCTGGAATAGAAGGGCTCTTTAACCCTATTTTAAAAGGCTAGACTGAGACACTAGCAAGTGAATATTACTATGTAATAGGGGTGTAAACGTCAGGCTTACACACTATACGATATGATATTCAATATTTGGAGATACCACTGAATCTGCTACGATATGATATGATTTAGTAGCCTCTGAGTGATATGTTACCAACTTTGTTCAGAATCTGTGATAGGCCTGCCATTAATTTGTGCATGATGATGATGTAGGGAAGGACTATTTTGAATATTAGAGTTATGGGCAAATCACCTTCCTTAGCCTATTCAATTATTTACACATCAATTTAAATATATGAATTACCTTTTACTTTGTCCTTTTCAATAATAATAATAATAATCATCATCATCATCAATTTTCTATACTGTTTATCCATTGCGGGTCACGGGGTAGCTGAAGCCAATCCCAGCTGGCATCGGGTGAGGGGCGGGGTACATCCTGGACAGGTTGCCAGTCCATCGGAGGGCCAACACAGAGAGACAGACTCACACTCACCTATGGGCAATTTAGAGTAGCCACTTGAACTAATCTGCATGTCTTTAGACTGTGGGAGGAAACCAAAGCACCCAGAGGAGAACATGCAAACTATACACACAGAAGGGCCCCAGTCGGCCGTGGTGCTCGAACCCAGAACCTTCTTGCTGGGAGGCGACAGTGCTAACCACTGCACAACCGTGCTGCCCTAATAATAATCTATTTATAGTTAATTATAATCAATAACAACAGATTTATGATAGTTGCCTTCATTTCTAGCATTGCCTTTTAAATCAAAGTATCAATCCAAAACACCTGATCATTACACCCCTAGTATCTAATAAGTTATAGTACAGCACTGTCTCGATTCTGATTGGTCAGAAGGTGTTTATCAATTCTCTATAACAGTGGCTTAGACAGTAGATCTGACTGCAAGGCAAATTACAGGTGTATATTAACGCTCCCATGCAAATTCATTGTTATTTCAATCGTAACAACTTGCACAGGGATTTAAATCGTAGGCACCAACATAAACTGATTAAAATGTGTGTAATTGTTGATTATTACAATCTTCAGTGGCAGTGTTTGGTAACAGCCAAAGGTAACTATGGTCATTTATGTTTTCTTAGACAGGAAGACTTAAAATGGAGGGCTTTGCAGTTTCTCTGTAACATGAAAACTGCATTTTTTTTTTTGTCTTAATAAATGCAACTATAAATGGACAAAATTTTGCATGTAGCAATAAATGGACAGAAAATATGATGCAATCCTGTAATAAATAAAAATTTGTTAGTGCTGGCAAACTGCTGTGGTATAAGAGGAATGAAACACTTTGGGATGTACTGTTATTGCAGAATAATCAACTTTGTGTTGGTAATGGTACTCCCCTTCGACCACCCTGCCTTTGATTATTTTCCTATAACAGCACACCCCCCTGTGTTTCATTACTTTGTAGAGAATAAAATAATTATTTGATTATAAGCACAAAAAAATAATTTCAAAAACCAAAATAAAGTATAAACATTTAATATCAAATATAATTTAATTTTTAATCTAGCCATTGGTCAAAAACATTTAGAAAGTGCACTCACGATGCGCTGCCTCTGTGTGTTGGTGAAATAATTCTCATGATCCTCACAGCCCAGAAACCTTGCAAAATAAGAAATAACATCAGTCAGAGCTACAACTTAAAAAAACAACAACACACAAACACACACCAATAAAAATGGCTCAACCAGCAAGTCCTCACTTTTCCATCTTGGACCTGCGGAAGGCACATGTGTAGTAGTCCACTGGCCTGTTAGGCACTGAGTCTGCCATGATGTTTGGCACCCAGAGTTTTTGGAGAATCCGGGCCGAGGTGTTAAAATCTGGATGTGGCTGTGCCTGTGGGAAAATAAATTGTCAAATCCATGCTTCATAACTGTTTCCAATAACATTTATATCTGTGACCTTCAGACTGCTGCAGAGATTCTGCACAACTGCTTTGTAACAGAAAAAAAAGGGAGAATAAATTAGAAAAGGCAGGAGGAATAGTTGACCTGTAGCGGTGCTCTGAGGTATAATTCCTCAGCATAGTACACCAACACCTCCCAGGGAGCACTGAGCTTCAGATAGTGTACTGTCTTTTTTACACTGGATGATTCCTCCTGGTAATAGAAACAAGACCAAAACACATCATTCAATCAAGTCTCATAAGAAGAAGAAGAAGAAGCCTTTATTTTGTCACATGTACTCTCTCAAGCACAGTGAAA
>JAOTRR010000020.1:8200380-8212570 GCA_028570945.1 Gogo arcuatus | reverse complement strand
CTCAACTAAGTAAAGAGAAACGACAGTCCATCATTACTTTAAGACATGAAGTGACGTAAATAATAAAAATAAAAGGACATTGAATTAGAAGGTGTGTCCAAACTTTTGACTGGTACTCTATACCTCATCCTTACGCGCTTATGATTAGCAGTTAAACATGACAAAGATAACCCACCCGACACCTTTGAAGAGGATGGGGTTCTCAGTGGGCTTGCCAACAATAGTGGGGGCCTTAAGGAGGTTTTCTGGATCTGCAACAATCAGGGTGTGCTGCAGAAACAAGTGGAAACAAACATTTACAAAATGCAAACAGCAGGGGTGAACAAATAATAAATTGGTTAGTTATCCCACTGGCAATGTAAAAGCTACAGTGTAGCGCGCAGTGCCATGTTTTGGTTGCCCAGAAAGCCAAATGATGCGACACTAAAACCAACATGATAGCTAAAGTAATTTAATAAAGTATGGTGAGTTAGATAGACAAGTAGCTAATAATGCAGAACCCCACACAAAAGTCTGTAACTCATTGGCCAAGGTTTCAGCAATGAGATGCTGTGCTCTGTTCCATATGTAAATTAATCGAGGCTTGTCGACATCTAATCCATGTAGTAAACCATTGTACTGTCAGCCAGATTGGCTCAGCGGATGTGTGTAATGCAACAAGTGGTGGGATTGAGTATTGCATGCTATAGTTTCAGGTCAAGTTTAAGCTACATAAATTAAAAAAGTAACACCATCTGTTACCCCCATTCACATTCACACTGACAACTGTATATTTTCTGCCATTATGCTGTAATGGTCTCGTGTAGCAATGGGAGCAAAATGGCAAAGTTGAAACGTTAATCTATCCCCTGGCGACCGAGTAACATTTATGGAAATCTTTTGCCATGGCTCCAGTGGGAATCGGAACCGGATTTACATGCGGTGACCGGTCATGATGTTGCTGACGGGGTCATGATGTTGCTGACGGGGACATAAATAATGTAGTGATACTGCGACAGAACTACTCAACGTAAAGCAACCGGCTGCAAACTCAAAACAACAAGCAAAGAAAACCTCAGCAGATATAAACAAAAATGTTACAAATAGCCTTTACTTGAACAAAACAAATGTTCAGAAACAGGAACAGAACTCTCTCAACAGAGATGTGAACAGCTCACCTGGTGCCATGCTGCTTGGGCTTTTCACAACATAGACTTGCCACCTTGTGAATTATACGTTAAATCCGGTCTCACATGTTTTACATGTCTTGCAGAGATTCGTGCTCTGTAGCATTCCGGTAAATACAGTTAAGTGGGAATACATGATATCCATTACTTTTCTGTAATGGAAGACCGAATGGGAATTAAAAAAATTTTTTTATCCATCCTGTGTTGTTTTTACCTCATACAATAACGGGTTTCGTAAGTGAAACGGGCTTTAATTGCTCTGAACCGTGTTTTAAAATTAAAAGCCATGTCACAGAAAAGAATAAGCAACCATGTTAGTTTGCTGAGTTACCTCTAGATGGTGCTAAATGTACCAGTGTCTGTGCAATCATCACATTTACATTTTGTTCCATTGTATTCGTGCTGTGGATTTTCATTGTGCTAAACACCAACAACCCTTAAGTTCCAGAAATGTTGAAAAATCGGTGGAGATCACTGATCAGGAAAAAAGCCCACACTCTCAATGGCAGGAGTTTATTATTCCTTTTATATTTATACTGCATTTGATAGTTATTTCAGTGCTTTTAGAGTATTCTAGAGATATTATTTTCCCAATTCCCCTTCGGGATCAATAAAGTACACCCATCCATCCATCCATCTAGCCAGCCATCAAGTGACTGGTGAGTCAGAAGTTGTTCATAATTAATGATTTACCTTCCAAAGTAATGAAATATGAAATCATGTACAGTTTTCTGGAAAGGATGACATCCAAATAGCAGGGTTTGGATGTAATATAAATCAATTAATGTTGTATTTGTGGCTTGTGCTGAGCACATTTTGCAGTTTTACATCACACACAAATCCTCCTACATCTGCTCACCTCGCCAGGGTCAGAGACATCATAGTTATGATGGTCAATGACAGCAGTTTTCTCCTCATCAAACTCAATACCACATTCACTGCCCAACTCACGTATTGGGTCACCTGTAGGAAGAGAAAAACATAACACAGTAGTGTGTTAAAAACACGGAGCTCTTAAGTCACAATAACAATAAAACACAGGACCATTTCCAGACGATCTACTGTCTGAAATATTTTTGAAAGACTCACCAATATCTGAGCTGGCTGCAACAAGAACATTGCCCCCACCATCAATAAAGGCTGTTATGGTCTCCAGATTGATGTTTCCTCCAAAATCTTAAACACAGATATTATGGTATATTCAGACTGAACACAGTTATACACGGACATGTCTGATGAGGAATTACCGAAGGGCCTTAAATTGATCTTTACCTTCCACTGATGGGGCAAAAATGATGAGATGGTCATACAGGAACTGTCCATACTTGATCAGGGAGAGACCGGGATCATCAGCAGTCTTAAATGTGAGATCGAAACCACGATCTAAGGAAAAACAGCAGGTAATGATTAACATGGGAATTTGACCAGGTTTGGTCCCAGCAAATTAACAGATCAACTTTTTTGGTATTATGGGTGTTTTTGCATGTTCAGTGAATAATCTGTTTGAATCAAATCAAGAAGAACCCTGTATGTGATGCACAAAATGTCTAAAAGTAGTTATTTATATAATCTAATTTATAATACTTTATTTAGGGCAGCAGTGGTTAGCACCATCACCACACAGCAAGCAGGCTCTGGGTTCAATCTTGCTGGTCAACGGGGGCCTTTTGTGTGGCGTTTGCATGTTCTCCTTGTGCCTGTGTGGGTTTCCTCCGGGTGCTCCGGTTTCCTCCCACAGTCCAAAGACATGCGAATTAGATCAACTAGCTACTCTAAAATTGCCCATAGGTATGAACGCGAGTGTCTGTATGTCTTTGTGTTAACCCACAATAAATTGGTGACCTCTCCAGGGTGTACCCCACCTCTCGCCCAAAGTTAGCTGGGATTGGCTCCAGCTCACCTGCGACTTGCAATGGATAAGTGGCACAGAAAATGGATAGATGAATGTATAATTTATTTGGTGCCAACTCCATGTTCTTTACGCTTGGGTGATGCATCCCCTTGACAAACCTTTGTTTACTTTTTCGCTTGCTATATTTCCAGCTAACAATTCACGAAAGAAGATTACGAGTACGTTTTCAGCCCTAAGTGCCGCTCAGCCAATGGGGGTTTTTTCCCCACTTCTTGGTTGTTGAATTGCGTGCAGTATGAAGCCAAACCAAAAGTATAATTTTCACTCCAATTCAGATTCAGCTACTGATGGGCTTTTATGCGTAAAGTTGCACAACTGCATCTACAAAGGTAAGTATAGCCAAGATCCATTCACAGAATCCCAATCTGCATATGAAATACTACTTCCCAATTAAACATACTGCAGTGCTCTTGCTTTTTCTTCATGAAAATACTCCATTTTTTTTAATATTCTTTTTTTCTGGTGTGGCATCAATACGCTTCCATAGAAATTGAATGCACTCACTGAGGTGCTCATATACCTGAAAACAAACCCGGAAACGGCGTTCGTATGCATGTCTATGCACGCGCTAAAAATATGCAAACACTCAGGTAATTTGGATGTATAAATAAAACAATCATGCATATTATACAATCTGCTACCTTTAATATGTGTCTGGGAAACAGAGTTGATCTCCTCACCTGCTAGGCTGCGGAAGAAGATTGAATGGGTGTCTCTGATGTTCGGGCTGTCCAGCAGAACCAGAGTCTTTCCATCCCCAGAAACCACCTGGAGCAGCAAAGCGGTGGATAAAATAAACACCACATTTCTCACGAGTCCCCCTGACTGTGATAAAGACATGCTGGCACCCCGTCTTCCGGGTCTTGATGTTACAGTGCAGTCTGTGTCCCTCACTGCTGATCCACCCGCCGCCATTTTCCTCCTTTGGACAACGTCAGCGCTAACAGGAATGTAAACTTTGACCCACACTGTCAGCCAATCACGTGCCGCCTCATGGACCAATACTACTGAGGAGCTGGAGCGGAGGTGTACTGTGATATAACGTGCGTCTATATTTATTTGTCAGATAAACATAGAAAGCGATAAATCAAAGCACAAAGGCGATAAAGGATCCAGCATCCTGAAAGTCAGCTTTCTGGTTTCTATCAAATAGCGAGATTATCCAACAAAGACCCGGAAGTGCTGCTAAAATATACTACACAGTAAACCCATCATAATAATGACACACAATTACACACAAACTACAGAACTGTACATGGCTGAAAAATGGCTTACTTTTGTGCCAAAATTAAATCTATAAAAAGACAATTATCAAATCACTGATTAATAAAATTTGATCATTTTATTTATTTCATTATTATTATTATTCCTAAATAATGGCCTACATTTTTTTAATTAAGCCAGTACTATTTATTTCATACAAGTAGTTTAGGGGAATTATTATTATTATTATTATTATTATTATTATTATTATTATGACTTATCTACTGATGCAATTTTTCACTATTTTACCTATACATAGGTAAAATAGTTTCTGAAAATTTCTAAAAGTTTCTAAAAACGTTTCTGAATATTTTACAGTTTGAAACAGACTTCAATGTTAATGTTAACATTACAGCAACCAAGTCAACTCAAATGTTTACATCACCCAGGTGAAAAGATTGCTGTGGGAATTTGAGCTAAGAGTCAATTGGAGTAAAATATCTTTTTTACCAAAACAGAAAATACTGGCTACTCAGAGTATGAGAGAAGTACAAAACAACTGTCAAAGGGTTAATGTTACCATTATCAATGTTGAGGTAAGGAATAAATAAGAAACAAAAGAAACAGACACAAATACACAACCAACGAGTAGAAGAAGGGGCAAGTAAAATAAATGTCTAAATTTATATCACATCTAGAAATAATAAAACACTATTTAATGAATTTTGCTGTGCGACAATGAAACACCAGTGAAACCTAACACATTAAACATATTGTTAATTTCATCATTTCAACATCAGCTGTGCAAACATTTGCACTCATACACATGTATTCACATATTCATGTGAATGTTTGCCCTTTTGTTTATTGAAATTAGACATAAATGGAATTTCATGAGAATTAAACACACTTTTAAATATACACACTTTGGCAGTTACATTGCCAGTGTTTACTCTGTCATGGTGATCGCATTATCTGTTTATTATATATTGCCTAAATAAATTCATGAACCCTGCATTACTTAGTATGCACCTGTTTCTTTACACAGTAGCTGCTAACATCATCATCATCATACAAATCTTTTATACAGTTTCTAATCATTTTATATAGTTCTTTGTGCAGTTAAGATTTTTATAGTTCAGATAGTATAAGATGTGCTAAATGAAAGTGCTCCTGAGTAATTAAGACAGTATTCAAAAAAGAAATTCAAAGCATGAATGAAAGTTTTGATAATTGACGTTTTTATGAAACATAAAAAATATCATGACAGAACACAGGCTACAATGTTATGTGCAGTGTATATAACATTTAATACTCAATGTTAGTGCATGATTGAGAATGTAGATGCTGGCAAAGGAACCATATAAAGTCAGAGGTGTAGATGATAGACACTTCTGTATTGTGTGAGAAGTATCAGAAAAATACAGCATAATAGACAGAAATGTGCACTGAGCTAGAATTAGCAGCCATGTCCAAAAACAAATTACTTAATTTAAAAGAATTCTTTACAGCCTAAGCATGATATTATGTACTTGTGCTATGCAACCAATTTGTAAAAACAAGCCCAAAATGTAGCATTCGACTTGCAATAGTAACATTTCAAGTCATGTCTAATATATTCCTTGGACTACGGTGATGTCTTTTGGATTTTCAAAATTCTTTGCCTTGCTCAGTATAGCCTCACTGTGTCTGACTTTCACAAATCTGTACATCCTCTCCTGCAGTTTCAGTCTGAGATTCTGCCTCCTCTTCTTCCTCCTCAGTCTGAGGTTCAGGATGTGCCGCTTCACCCTGGGTGCCATCATTAGCCTCTTCCTCTCCCTCCCTCCTGAAGAGGAGCTCCTCTCCCTGAATGACCTGCTCAGTGGTCTGCCATGTGCCGTCCGCCGCCTCGTACTGCTGGTAGAAATCCGTGTCAGCCTGGAACATGACGAGAGCCTGGGCCGTGTGGATGCGCACATGCTGGGCCAGAGAACTGGCGTCCAGGAACTTCTCACCACAGGAGTCACACGCATACAAGATCTGAGTGTTGGGATCTACAGGGGTGGGGAAGGAAAATGGACTTTAAAGATCACATGAACTGGTTCGACATTTATAAAGGATGTCAGGAATATGCGGTCATTCTGTACTGTTGGTACAAAGACAAAACACTACAGGAGGAGGGTGACAGAGGATTAAGTAACAAACTATTGCAACCTCACCACAAAAGATCAAATACAAGTACAGAGGGGTGGGATTTACGTAATTCTTAATTTGTAGTAGGGTGTAATAGTATTCTGCATTGTCTACCTGTTTAGGATTAAAGGTGCAGTTTGCAATATTTAAAAGTGTTTCTACAGCTATAATAATAATCTAATTGTAAGGACACTTTATGAAAAATATAACTCATAATATTAGCATGTGGGTGATAATATGATAGTTGCCTAGTTTCTTTACATCAAGCTTCAATATAAACATTTTCTGGCCCAGAAATGAGCTTAATGTCAAAGCAATTCACAAGGTTTCACTGGAGGGAATGTGGTCAGTTGGGTGGAAAGGAAGGATTGTCAGTCTTTTCACTGAAATTGCAAATCACCTTACAGGCAACAGAAGGCTCTAACTTTACAAACTGCTCCTTTAACACGCCCTGCTGTAGAACAATCATGATTAAAATGAATATGCACATCGTTTTGCAATTTATCTACAAGAAATTAATTCCAAGAAGCTAAAAATAATACATAAATGCATCTTGCAAAAAAAAGGCAAAATCAACATAAAAATGCTTTTTTCAAAGATTTTGTCATGACCCTCTTGATCTCAAGCCCTGATCTGAAGAAAGTATTATGACATCCGTTATAACTTAGCATACACTATTTGGCCATTCTCTTGGGATAAAGAGGAAAAGTCTGGAAAACATAACACATTTAATGTCTTGTTGGTATAAACTGATATTTTGTTCTAAGGGCATACAGACTTTTTGCACTCAATAGTACATTTGCATTGAGTATTTTGCCACATGGGCCTCTGATATATATATGTGAAAATATTTCATCTCACCAGCCTCCTGCACTTTCTCCACTGCCTTTGTGATCTCAGCTTTCAAAGCCTCCGTTTCATCCGCAGATACAGATGTTGCAACAGGCACCACTGCCCCGGGTGAATACAACAACGTTAGAATCATTCTCATCACCACTAACTGCTACAAATCATCTTTCCTCCTTATGCTAATAAATATCTCAGACACAACTTTACAGCTTATGCACTCGTTATTGTCTCTTACCAGTCAGCTGTGTGACGGTGTTGGCTGCCAACGCTTCTGTAGCCAAAGTCACAATGTCATCTGTGGTGACTGTAACAATATTGACTTCGTTCTCGTCAAGCTCGGACATAGAGGCAGTTGCAGAAAGCAGCTTGTCCTCCCCATTGTCTTCGTCGGTCACTACCAGTCTCTTCATGCCCGCTTTGCCCTGGTGAACAGTTTTAACGTGGGAGCGGAGGTTGTCCACACGGTTAAACCCACGTCCACACTTGTCACAAAGATAAGGTTTCTCACCTGTGATTGGAGTTACACAGATGAATAAGCATTCAGGGGAAAATGAATGATTTTCTCCTTTTTTATACAAAGTAATTGCTCCTAATCTTGCGTAACCTTTCCATTCACCAATCAGAAATCTGATGTCACTTTGTTGAAATTTTGAAAAATGAATTTCTCTAAAGCTTAACAAAATAATTCAGCTATGGTTTGTGTACCTGTATGAATGATGATATGTTTAGAGAGGTCTCCGACATTGACAAATGCTTTGTTGCAGGTTTGGCATTTGTGGGGTCGTATGTTGTCATGATGGCGGATGTGATTGGCCAGTTGGCTGGACTGTACAAACCTGTATGTTATAACGTCACAATTACACATGCTCCATAACTATCATTTTATCACATAGTATGTTTAATAACATAATTTGTAATAATCCATAGGCTTTATTAATAGGCATAGGTATATTTCAGTTACCTTTTGCCGCAGCGGTCACATACGTACGGCTTCTCTCCAGTGTGCTGTCGTACATGAGCAATCAGTGAACTGGCCTGTGTGAAGCCTTTTCCACAGATCAGACAAAGACATGGCTTTTCCCCTGCAATACACACACACACACACACACCGTCTGCTCTACACAACCCGATGCACGAAGATAGAAGCCCTGTGAGAGGTGGGAATAAAGCGTGAAGTACCTGTGTGAATGCGCACATGTCTCTGCAGTGCACCTGGATCAGCGAATGCTCTCTGACAGTGCATACACACAAAGGGCTTCTCTCCACTGTGAACTCGCAGGTGCCTCTTCAGGTTCCCTGCACAAACAGAGCACTGTCAAGCATTCTAAAACACACACACAAACACTGTTTGTCTGTATGCATATGTGATTGATACACACACACACACACACACACACACAGTCTCACACTAACTCACACACTGTCACGCAGATGCTCACACTCACACACACAGACACTCATATATTCACTCTCTCTCACACACCCTCTCGCACTCACACACAGCAGCTCTTTCTGTAGACATCTCACCTGATGTGGTGAACTGCTTCCCACATTCTTTACACTTCAGAGGTCCATCTGAGATGTGGATCTTCATGTGAGCTTTCAAGTTTCCTAACTGAAAAGAATTTTGTTAAATAGTTATCATTGTGTTTCATAGAAACCTTTCATTTTTTGCATTCATCACATTACATTACAGGCATTTAGCAGACACTCTTATCCAGTGTGACGTACAATGAGCCTTCTCTAACCTGATTGAATTTCTTGTCGCATTGTGGGCATTTGTGGCCCTTGTCCATGTCATGGACCTCCATGTGGCGCATTTTGGCAGTGGGGTCGGAGAAAGCACGCTCGCAGTACTCACAGTGGTACGGCTTCTTGCCACTGTGCACCAGCTGGTGGCGCTTCAGATTACCCGACGTGGTGAAGAGTTTGCCACACTCATCGCAGCTGTAGCGTGCCTCGCCTGTGTGCCGCTTCCTATGCAGGTTCAGCAGGCTGATCTGCCGGTAGCTCTTCCCGCATGTGGAACAGCAGTACGGCTTTACAGGGCTAGAGATGAAAAGAGGTGTAGCAGCTCACATGGGTCAACTGGGGTCCTTTTCAATCGGATTTTATCTCCATTAGTGTAGTATTTGCATTTGCTTCAGCTTCTGTGCAACATCAATATACATTACATGCTCAAGTGTGTTTACACTCAAAGAATACTGTTTATAGTTTTTGGTACAGCTGGACAACTTCTATACCAACTCCTATACCATCCACTTCCTGTTTTCCATCCATTTCTAGCCTCAAAACTGAAAAACCCACACTGCTGCTGAAGTATCTCAGTTGGCATGACGCTAAGTTACCTGTGGGTTTTTTCATGAGCTTTGCAGGCGGCTGGGTCAGAGAAGGCCTTGTTGCAGTCGCGGCAGCTGAAGGGCTTCTCGCCTGTGTGGATGCGCATGTGGCGTTTAAAATTCCCAGTGTGGGTAAACTTCTTTCCACAGTCCTGCAAAAGCCATCAAGACCATGGAGAAATGAGGAGAATGGAAGTGGTTTGCACATAAAATAAACCCAGGCAAAGAATGAAAGTAATGCAAACTACTGCCAAAGTTCTGAATGTCTATGGAAAAAACACACTGAGCATACTGAAAATGAGGTGGGCTGTAAGTAAGCGTTAAAGCAATACTTCACACTCAGTTCTCAACCTGATTTTTATTTATCGCTGTACTGGACTGTTTTGTAGAGCAGCTGTGATTAATTTCAACACATTCCTCCGACAGTGAAAAGTACAGAAAGCCTGTTTACTCCAAACTCACTTATAGAAAAAGTTGAAGGGCAGCTGTTGCGGAAGTCAATAAACGTTTACATGAAACATGAATTTTTTCCATCATAAATTCCTCAGTCAAAGGTATTTAGAAATTAATCTAAACAGCTGTCATTACAGAGATAAGACTAGTTTTTCCCAAAGAGAAAAATGTACAGTTATTAGCATAGTTGTGTGTGTGTGAGGGCACATGCCTACCACAAAACCTTCAGGAGAGTGTTAGTAACTGGAAATATTTTTACTCTAGCATTCCAGTGTTGGAAAATCAGATAAAACTACAGAAGAAGAGATTTGGTAAGACAGTCTCTAATGTCTGTTTCATCCTAAGACGCCTACTGTTAGGATGCAATAACTGTAGTCTTGAATTTGCACTATATATGCATGTATTATAAACACTTAAACCACAGTGCTGTTGAATTCTCGATTCTGATTGCTCAGGTCTTGATTAGTTTTCTATAACAGCTGCTTGGTTAGTTTTCTATAACAGCTGCTGATACAGTGAGGTTTTCTCTGAGGAGACTTTATTTAACATTTATGAAAGGAGTCTCCAGTGTCACAGCTTTTTAAGAGTCTGAGGTAAAATCATAACTATGTTTTCCAACACACTTGGAAAAAGTTTTGTTTTACAACAAAATCTTCAGGATAGAGGACTTTTTAACTTCAAGAGAGAGAGAAAAAAAGGGTGTGGTGAAAGAATGACTGCTTATAGCTATTGTAACGTAAGTGATAACAGGAACTAGCTTGTTTCGTAGACTATATATGGATAAAAATGTTATTCTTTAATAAATAAAAATTGCTAGGATTGACAAACTCTTGTGGCAAAAAAGGTGTAAAACACTGAAGGATGTATTACATCACTCCCTCATTAATTCTTTTACTATGAATATGATTTTATAGGAATCACATATTCTCTATGGATGCAGTGGAGATAGATAAGTTTAAAAAAAAAGAGCAGTACTTAAATATTTCCTCTATAAAGCATTACACACACATGCTAAGCCTCTCTTACCTCACATTTGTGTGTGACTGAGCCATACGATCTGGACTCGCTGCGTTCAGCAATGACCCCAGACCTCAGACACTTTCCTTCTGCTTCATCTGTTGTTCCTGTTGCTCCATCATCTACATCCATCTCCCCTTCATCATCCTGCTCTGTATGCTCCTCCTCTTCATCAGCCTCCTCTTCCTGTTCCAGTCCTTCTCTTATATTTTCTTCAGTAGTGGCTTTTGACAAACGTCCTTCACTACCATCATCTATCACCAAGGAACAAAAGAACAAAGCAAATCACCAAAAGAGAAAATATACATAGTTGCAGTTATAGCATGACAGAGGTGGGTGTTTACCTGGCGTGGACATGCAGTGAGGGACAGATTTTGATTTGCTTCTCCGTGTGCTTATGCAAGACCTCTTAGTTGCAGCTCTTTGAGATATTTCTGAAAGAAAAACAGACAGTAGAATAGCATTTCATATACAGTGGATGCTAAAGAAGGTCATTGTAAAAGAGCAAAGCATGACACAGAGAAGACAGACTGACCGGGTGTGTAATCAGCATCAGACAGGTCATCCTGATACTCCATGAGATCCTTTGTTGTGCTCTCTTCCTGCTCCTTTAGCTTGGCGTACTGGCTGAGCTTGTGTGGTCTTCCTATCCTAACTCCTGCACTCTGAGTTCCTGCGCTTTGTGTTTCAGTAGTGCTACACCTCACCTTCTGCTCTTCAGAGGTCTCTGATGATGAGGGAGCTTCATCTGCCTCGGAAACGATGTTCTGAGCCGAGACGTGACTGTCCTGTTGCTCCACAGAAGCATCATCATCTTCCTTAACCAGCTTCTGATGTTGCTCAGTCGGACCTGATACGCCTATGTGATATGAAGCAAAACACTGAGGATCATCATGAAAGACATGAAATTTCATCACATGAAATTATACAAGTAAGGAACAAAGCATGGTGGGGTGGGCTGTTACTACAGAAAGGATAATGCACAATACCAGGTAAAAGGTTAGACACAGCTTTAATTCAGTGGTTTTTCTTTATTTTTATTAATTAAGACACTTCATGTCTGAAAGTAATGATGG
>JAOTRR010000020.1:8185035-8198241 GCA_028570945.1 Gogo arcuatus | reverse complement strand
ATGAAGTGTCTTTTAATTAATAAAAATAAAGAAAAAACACTGAATTAGAAGGTGTGTCCAAACTTTTACCTGGTACTGTATATAATTTTTGTATTGCCATTAAGAACACATGTGGGTCAACAGTGTAGACGCGAGCTTTCCGTATGTACTGTAGTAATGCAAAGACCAGGAATAAACTCATTTACGTCACTGTATAGCCCTGACCTTTCTGTTAATGTTTTTGAGATTTACATCTTAAGGAACAGTATCATGGAATAACATCAATATCACAATAAATACTTTCTTTGTTGAAAAAAAGAATCACAATCATCTGCAGCACTTCTCCATCATCTGACTATCATACCAGCTATGTCTGACCTAGTGGAGACTTTTTTCTACTCTAGGATTGGTTATTAATGGTCTCAAGTGCAAGTGAATCTATATTACTATTAACAAGTTGTTTCTTCACTCCACCACTGTTCTGCTGTCTTGTCTACTTTGCATGCACTGTTCTGAGTATTTATATTCCTGTGCATTAATTGTCCTAACAATGTATTGTATATTTTGCACTCGCTCACTGTCATGTATTTGCACTCCTGAGTACCACAACATAGTCATGAAAAAGCTTTTAGTTCCAATGAATTCAAGTTATATGGAGTAATAATGAAAATAAAATAAAACCCGTTGATGTTTGACTTGACAATGTATTCGGGTATTACATTAATAGGCCCACACGTTTAGGTTTAGCCATTTTTTGAAATACTGACACTACTAATTTGTTAGTTTCTTATTGTTTGTATGCTACAGATACTGTACAGTGAAGTGTGTATTTGGTCAGTCTGCTTGGCGGTATTAGAGACAGGATCAGCATCCAGGTCTGACTGAAACAGGTACACTGTATTTACGGCTGTATGCAGTGAAATAATGGGAAAGGGTGTGTATTTTGTTTTACATCATTTATTTATATTGATATTTAAGTATTTATTGTTTAATTGTTAAAATATCCATACTTAGTAACATGTTATCAAATGTAAAATCTTTTTAATGGCCATTTGATTTCCCCCTCTAGTCCTTCTATGTTAAAGACTTTTTGTAAATATTGAAAAAGAAATATATAATGTTTAATTTAATAATACATTTTTTCATTTTCAATGTGTTAGCATCCCTAAAGAAACTAACTATTCTGGTACACATCATGTGTCGTTATAAAAGGCCTCAGGTGTTGTGCTAATTGTGCTAATTGTGCTATGATATACAGTATCTGGTGCACCGTCCACTCCTGCTAGTTAAATATTGTAGTTAGCTGCCAAACTGGTTGTTTTTCGGTCGTGTTTGAACCGAATTTTGCCCAAACAGCCTCATTTGGATGAATATATTTAGCTCATCATCTAATAAAACACTGAAATACGACATGTGTTTGTTGTTTCAATGACTATATGAGATGCAAACATGACATTTAAAACTACATACACTTCAACCACAAAAGGCCTACTTTATCCCTCCGCTAGCAGGTTGACGATGTTGCGGATTGATTAGGAGTCCTCTGTTCTCGGGCTCCGGGATTAATTCAGCGTGCCTGGCCACGGCTGAGCTGTAAAACAAGATGGAGGTGACAGGAGACGCTCGTCTGAAAATGTCCTCAGCTTCTGCTCTGTTTTGTTTCAGGAACGACGCGCTGTAACACCTGTAATTGGCTCATCGTGCCTCCATTTAAATGTTCATGTTATCGTCAGCGATTTTACCCAAACGTCTGGGTGTGCTTGAGTGTGAGCAATTTTGGCACACTCGAGCGATTGCGTCCAATCGAGTTATCCGGCGATCGATGTCGTTGCTCAGCCTCGACGCTCCGCCATCTTCTGCTCTCTGATCGATTGATAGTGGCCGCGTGGGGTTCCCATTGCGCATGCGTGGGATTGCAGTTCTACCGGCTGATCATCCGAGGGCGCTGTTTACCAGCCGATTTTTGTCCGTCTATTTCATTATGAGCTGATGGAGTTGTAATATTCTGAATTTAAAAGTTATTATTTTGAATTTCTGTCATACCATATGAATGATTTGAAAAGAGCTATATGAAAATGAACCACAATTTCAGTTTAAAATTCTATTTCAAATAGTATGGTACAAAAATAAGAAATAAACTATAGCATTCAAATTCACTCACTTGCATTTAAATTGCATTTATTTTTTTTAAAGCCATTATTGTAAAGCCATACTTGAGCAGCACCCACACAAATGTGTGCTTTAACGCTTGTCCTGTTTACATTTTACCAATCCTAAAAATGCTTTTTTCACTTTGTTCAGGTCAATTTCTCAAACAAACATTTATTTTAAAATCATGTTTAAAAGTCATAGTTACGTTACCCCAGTGATGGGTTCTGGGTAATTTTCTTGCTTGGATTAGTTAAGTGAAATAAATATGTTTGTAAATGTGAACCACAAAGGCAATATTACCATATGTCTCACCTGTAGGTCACATGACACACACACACACACACACACACACACACACACATTTATTGCTGCTGTCTTCCTACTGTTATTTGTAATAATGCACAGTGACCTATATGATCGTTGTTCTCTGCCCTTTGCACAATACTGCACATGTCGCTGTAATTACTAAAGGTCTGACCTCTCAGTTTTTTGTTGTTGTTTGTTTGTAAACAGAGGATTAGCAAAGTAAGAATTTCATTGTGCAGTGTAACGGCCTGTTTTGCTGTGTATATGACAATAAAAAAAAAAACTCTTGACTATTGTTTGTTTACACACACACAAATGTGTCGTTAGGGGAAATGATATATTGGATATATATTTTTTTGAAATGTTACAATTGTATTTTTTTAAATAAATTCTCAGTAGATGTCTATAGGGATATAACATTGCCGTGTAATGAACTAAACATGAGGGTTAAGCAGACCACACATGCATACATATCCATCTTTTTTATTTTTATATCATGTACTTTTCTTTTGAGTCATACATATTATTGAAACCCAGCCCTGGTTATGTCCTCTTCTGACTTTTATCAATAGCTCTTGTAGATCTTATACAATATGTCTGTGATTATGAATGTATTAATTAAATCTCTATATATTACTATGAAAAGCATACAGCTTAACAACTGGCATTCTGACCTATAAAAATGTAAGACTTGAAGATATTTTGTCTGTATACATTAAAAGTTTTTTTTGTTTGTTTATGGGTTTTTTTTTAAAGTCCACAAACAAATGATTAGTTTTTATAGACTGTGCATACATACATATATTTGGACTACGGTGCACCCTCTCAGAGCACTCTTAGAGCACTTTGTTTTAGAACTAATTCTGTTCAGACTGTTAAGACAGATAAAAAGGTTAAATATAGAACCT
Source organism: Gogo arcuatus (assembly GCA_028570945.1). Classification (NCBI taxonomy): domain Eukaryota; kingdom Metazoa; phylum Chordata; class Actinopteri; order Siluriformes; family Anchariidae; genus Gogo; species Gogo arcuatus. Next base: position 8,194,897 of record JAOTRR010000020.1, on the reverse strand, counting down.
TAAGGGTTCTTCGGTTGTCCCTCTGGTAGAACCATTACGAGGTTCAGAAAGCTAAGAACCCTTAACTATCTGAAAGTGTAGTCCATTTCATTCCATATAGTGTGCTTGTAAATAGTAATTAATTAATTTAGGCTAAAAAAAAAAATAGTAAAACTACCAGTATACTTTTACAGACTTGTTCACAAAGTTCATTTTGTGAACATTACTATTTTTAAATTAATATTACCATTTTAGAATTTAGTGCACTTTTTATTATTTTGCAATTTTTAATTTTTAATTATTTCTTTTTGTCAAAATAAATGAACCCCAGGCCTGGTTATGTTATTTTCTGGCCTCTTTATCAATAGACTATTTTTGTCCTATATGTTATATCTGTATTTAACAGTTACTAAGTTTAGGCTATTTATACTGCAATGGAAAACCCTTATGACCCTTAAATTGAAAAAATCTTTTTATAAATATCTTATAAATAATGAATGACACAAAGCCAAATTAATGATACGAACAATGAAAAAGCGTAGGCATAAAGTTTGGCCTAGTTACATGACTAATGACAGCAAATGCTATTAATAGGTTAGTACATCACTGTCTACCAGTAACTGTGACAGTAAACACATAACAGATCATTAGCTCATAAGCTGAAACTATGCTACACAAAATATGCACACACACAGCCTTGATGTGCTTTTTATTGCAAACAGTGGTGAGTTTGTATAGACTTGCTTGCCTTATATATACATTTATTCACACACAGGCTTGTGCAGTCTTTACAGTTACATTCTACAAAGTCTGATTTGTGATGTGACCTATAACTTACAAGAAAAGCCCTCATAACTGTTCTTATGTATTTTATCACTTCAAAGAAAAGCCCAACATGACCTCAACACTTGAAGAAAATTTGTACCATTTGCCTTTCTTACAGCCTTTCTTACTTGTACAAAATCAGACCAAATGCAGCCTTGTCACCTTCGTTCACTCAAATCCTTACAAATTTCTCATGAGATAAAGTTGGAAAATCCACGTGGTAGTTTATTTATAGTCTTACTCTGGACAACTATGTGGAAATAAAAAGGTTGGGATAAGTATAAAGAAAAGAACTATAGCAGAATCACAATAAAATACTGAATGTAAATAAGGTCTAGATTTTGATTTCCGTGCGAAATGTTTGTGCGTGTTCAAGTTTTGCTGGATGCCTTTGAGCTTTGATGGTGAGCGTCCCCTCAGGCCCCAGGGAAGATGTCACAGAAGTGGGGTCCACATCCTCCGGTAGTTGGCATTTATGGGTAAAGGTGTTCATCACTGTGCCATCTGTGGCAAGCTGTGCAACAAAACACAGATATGTTGAATGATATGAAAGCTTTATGCTGAATTTCATATTGAGATATAAAGTTTCTGCCTGGAGCTTCTGCACTTATGACTCAGTGCTGTTGTGAATGGTCCAAAACAGACACCCTAAACATGTGCACTTTTCAAAAACAGTTTATTTTCAAGTCTCACGCTTGCTTAAGTGGATAATCTCTCCTGGATACTGTAGATTTCTACCTAAGAACTGCTGCTGTAATCATAAATACTGTCCTGTGTTTATCCCAGAACTCTTATTCACAATATTCTTATACTGAACAAACTTCAGTACTGCTTGTCTTTACTCTTCTACAACTGCACACTGTAATGACTTATAATCCTGCTATGTGGAATCATTCAGAAGATTCCCATTTGAATCCAGTTCCTCTCAGTGTTTTCTTTCTTCCTTATATGATTTCAGGGAGTTGTGGAATATAAAGCTACCGATTTCTGTAAAGTTGCTTTGTGACAGTATCTGTTGTTAAAATTCTATACAAATAGAACTGAATCAAATTTAGCTGAATATGAATCACCTTTTCTGCACGAACTTCAATCTGGTTGTTGGAGGTAGTAACAATCACGTCCTCTGGAGAGAAATCACAGACGTCTACTGTGAACTGGTAGGTGTCACCAAGAGTTTTGATATTTCCTGGTGTCCCAGTCAGACCTAAAATAAATCATGCATGTTACATAGACATTCAATACAGATTCTAGTGTTGACACAGTTATCTATGCCTTTTTTTTTTTTTACATTTCCTTTTCCCAGTGCATTTAAATGAACTTTGTGTATTTACTGGTGGCAGTCAATAAAAAGATGCTACTCTAATCTACCAATTTGTTTAAGCACAACTGAAGTGCAAATGAGAATTCTTCTGCATAAATGTGCCTCTGTTGTGAATTTTACAGTGCGAATCCCAAACTGTCCTTTTTGTCTTTGTAACTAAGCAACACATGAACAACTGTTCCCCCAAGGCACAGTGGTGAAATCACGTCCTTGGCCCTGATCCACAAAATTCGTACACCTAACCTGTCCTCTTGACCCTGTTAAAGGTCGAACTGGTCTAACAGCCGTCTATGGAAATATCCTACGGCACTCATACCTTAACACTACCATACTAATGATATTATATGCAAACACACAGGACCTGATCTTGATATGAATATGTTTGCCTGTGGTATATCTAATATATTCAAGTTTCTTTCTGGGTTCTATTGAAGAGAAAGCAGTTATGGGGTGGAAATAAACTTTGAATCAATGCAGCACAAATGAGCCCTAAATTGTGAGTAAATTAGAAAATGAATCTCTAATTTAAACCATTTCAAGAAGTGAAAAGAAGTTGTGCATGGAAGCTGTATATCCAATGTTAGGGGACGCGACTCTACATTAATCCAGAGTGAATGAGACAGTAAGATAACTCACTTGGAAAACCCAATGCATCCTTGGGGCACATGAAAGATCCAAAGTCCTCAGCAAACAGCCCCCTGCTTTTCTCCATGTATGGGGTTGATGAGGATGAAGATGAAGATGAAGATGAGGACGTCTGGTGGAAACTGCGCTCCGATCGATAAGCAGAAGAGCTGCTCACGCTCATTAGTGTTCGCAAGTTTCAGTGGGAGCAAATTGATATCCTCTTACAGAGCAAGGCTTGAGACCAGAATGGTCATAAAGGAAAAAGCAGAAGTGGCTTTCAGCAGGTCTTGTCCAAACAATGTCTGAATTATTGAAGCCAGCCTCTGTCTTGCTTTCCTCTACAGTTATCTCTTTTGTGCTGCTCTTTCTCACTAGTGGACCATGGTGGTTTGTGGGTATTCTCAGTCCGACTGGCTTTTATATTCAGGGTTTGAACTATGAGGCTTTTTTTCTCTCCCTCTTGTCTGTGTATGTACACACAAGACGTGCAGGATGACTATGTGCTATATTTATCTAGTGAGGCAGGGAAAAGAGAGGGGGTCTGTTGTCGGAAAAGTTTTGGGCGGTGAGGGTTCGAGGTTAAGAAAGGGTCTTTGACAAAAGGGTCAACGGTTGGCATTTCAAACTCTTGCATCCTGAAATACAAATTTATCCCCTGCCTCTTAGCTCTTCAGGTTTTTTTTTTTTATTCACTTCTCTGTACCATCCTGTCAGGTGACATAGGCAAAGATTTTACTCCAGAAATGAATTGTAAGGGTCTATGATATATTACTAGAAGTCTATGTAGTACCAAACGTCACTATATATACAAACAGTGACACCAATGAAATATGGAAGGAATGCCGAGTGGGTTCAAAGGATGTATGATGTCAAGAAAAGGGATTAGGAACTTGTTTTAGAGAACACACAATCTGTTTGTATGTATAGATACATGGGGCCACTCATTTCTCAAAATGTATAAGAAGAAAACTGTTTGTAACTGTAATTTTTTTAAAATTAAAAGGCACACAGCAGGATAACATAATAATACACAACAGCGATGTTGACAGAAATATAACATTTATGCCCTCTGTCTTTATTTTCACCTTATTTTAGGTCACTTTTTTTCTTTTCTCTAGTATGCAACTTTAGTAGCATGGTTCAGTTCCTTGTCCCTGTCTGAGTAAACTTCAAAGTCCTTCACTAATCGGCTAAATCCAGCCCAGCAACTCACCACTTCTCCTAAAGCATGCGTCACCAAAGCAGCACTGTGGACACACAAGTGTTTCTATTCTGGTGAGACAGTGAGAGAGAGAGAGAGAGAGAGTTTGCAGCTGTTTACATTTTAATCACCCTCGGCACGGGCTGTGCTGGATCATGGAGTGAGTCTAGATCCCTTCGTCCCCACCTCCACAATGACATTGAATGATCTTGTAGGTCACTTGTTTTCCACAAGAATACAAGTATAAGACCATATTTTCAACATATCATAAAACAAAACAAAAAAACATGTAAAGCAGACAGAAAGAAACCTCAATTTATAATGAAGCAGATAAGAGCACAGACATTTTCCTATCCATGTGCCTGTGTTTTTCTCAGCTGCTTCATGTTACATAATCTATCATTAGCTTTGTCCCATGCTGCCACTGACTATGCTATTAGCGGTCAGTTGAGAGAAACCTGGGAACAGCAGTATTTTACACACAACAGTGCTGAAAACATAGTTAAGAGAAAGATTTCTGTTGAATGCCAAACCCATATCCGTACTGTTGAACAAATAAAGGAAATAAAGAAATTATTATTTGTAGTTTGTAATGAATTGTTGGTAGCACTTTATTAATATAGTAAGTGGGTATTTATCAACAAACATGTCAGTAGTAAGAAGTCTGTAATAAAATAGTAAAAGTACGTGATAGCAACATATTGCAATTGCCCATATAATTAGCTATATATATATTTAAAAAAAAAAATCTGTATCCATGTAATGACCTATAATTTTGCTGTTACAAAAAAAAGCAACTATTTCAGTAAACTGAGTGACAATAAACAGTTAGTCACTTTTGTGACTGTTTGATGTACACTCACCAGTCACTTTAAAGGCACACCTGAACAAATCATGTGGCAACAGAACAGAGATTGGATAAACCTCGTCTGGTCTTTTTCCAATCCTCAGCTGTCCAGTTTGAGTGAGCCAGTACTTACTGCAGCCTCGGATTCCTGTTCTTGGCTATCAGGAGTTGTGTCTGATGTGGTCTTCTGCTGTTGCCTCAAGGGTCGGTGTATTGTGCATTCTGAGATGCTTTTCTGCTTACCATGGTTGTAAAGAGTGGTTATTTGAGTTATCATAGCCGGCCTGCCAGCTTGAACCAGTCTGGACATTCTCCTTTGACCTCTCTCATGAACAAGGTATATTCGTACCATTTATGTAAACTTTAGAGACTGTTCTGTGTGAAAATCCCAGGAGATCAGCAATTTCTGAAATACTCAAACCAGCGCATCTGGAAACCAACAACCATGCCATGGTCAAAGTCATTGAGATCACATTTTTTCACCATTCTGATGTTTGATGTGAACATTAACTGAAACTCTTGAGCTGTATTTGCATGATTTTGTGCATTACACTGCTGCCACATGACTGGCTGATTGGATAATTTCACAAATGACTTCTGATTAAAGTGGTTGGAGAGTTTATTTTGAGGATTTTTTTTTCTCTTACATATCACTTACTCCTTTCAAAATATTAGAGTTATTACTCCAAAACAACAAAGTAGTTCTTGTGAAATGATGTGGTATCAGGAATATTAAATACTAAAGCCTTTTTCCATGCTTTATTTCTTTGCTGTCATGTTTTTAAGTCAGCTATGTTTTGAAAATTCTTACTTGGGTCTCTGTCATTGCAACTGACATCAAGTGATTCTCTAAAATGACAATATCACTAATTTGTGGATTACAGTTATATTGCATTGTTATGATACTTTAAGATATAGACAAGTGTTATTAACCAGGAATAGATGAGGTGAATTGGGACTGGGGAAAATACAGTTCTGTAGGTTAACATCGTCAGTCAATAGAAAATCAGTTCAGTGATGGAAATAACCACATCACCACCTATGTGCAGTATATCTTTCCACTACCTGTTTATCTTTCCGTGGAGATAATGAAAAGGGTATCAGAATGTCAGTAAACAAATATAAGATTAAAAAATTTTTAGACTTGAGATCTGTTATTTTTACAATTACTTTACATTATTTTGTAACAACTAGGAAATCCACATGCAATTTATGAAAAAGGTTATCTTATTACCATTATTTTACCATTCCTTTACAGAAAAAACACTTACATTTCACACGTGAAAGCATGTGAAGGTGTATTTCATCACGTTATCACCTGAAATTGCACATATGAACTCAAGTAAACGTGACATCATGTAAACAACATGAAAAATAAAACCACGTGACTTACATGTAAAAATGAGCATTTGGAAATAAATTAATTAAGCATAAATGTAAAAACAAGTGAATAATGTAAAATGATCATGTGAAAAAAAAACAAAAAACAACACATTCACTAAATGCAAAAAGTCCAAACGTGGTGAAAAATGTCTGAAACCTAAAATGCTAAGTGTTTAAAAACCACGTGTAAAATCCACATAACCTTTCATCCACTTCATATTGTTTGGATTTTAGACTATACAGTTGTAGAAGATTAATGATTTATAATCCCACTATCCGGTGTCACACAGAAGAGGATGGGTTCCTTTTTGAGTCTGCTTCCTCTCAAGGTTTCTTCCTCATGTCATTTCAAGGCGTTTTTCCTTTTTACTGTGGCCTCTGGCCCGCTCATTAACAATCTAATTGTACACCTACGTACAGATTTCTGTAAAGCTGCTTTGTGCTGATGTCTATTGTTAAAAGTGTTATACAAATGAAATTTAATTAAATTGATCATTCACATGTCATGTTCATGTGACATTTCTGGTTTTATCACTGGCTAGATACTGTGACAATTAACAAACTTATTATTTAATAACAACTAGGAAAGGAATATGTATTGTAACATGCCAATTAAGTCCTATCTACAGACAAGTGTTGTTAACTAAGAATAGAGGTCAATTAGTGGAAAATACACTAATTACCAATCACTATTTCCAAATATATATTTACTTAGGTATGTATGTGGCAATTACAAGTAATATCTTGTATATACTGTCACGCATTCATCCATCTTCAGTAGTCACTGGTCAGGGTTTGGTAGATACGGAGACTATCCCAGGAACACTGAAACATAGTAATCACCCCAGTGTGTAACCAGTCCACTACAGGGCACAAGACACACAGTCACACACTACACATTCATACCTAGGGGTAATTAAAGCAGCCAATCCACATACCTGCATGCTTTAAGATAGTGGAAGGAAACTGCAGAACCCAGAGGAAACCTGCACAGTCAGTAACCCGAGCTCAGGTATTGTATAGTTGCAAATTCAGTGGTGCATCATCAAATATCAAATCATTGCCTTAAGAAATGAAACTTTATCATATTGTGAGGAAGTCTTGGTTTACACCCCTAATATTTACCTATTAAATACAGTATTAAGGATTCCTACATTGTTAAATAAAGTGCTGATTTTTCTCAAAATTTAACTCACCCCTTCCAACAAGACAAATAGAAGCAGATGGATAGCGAAAGTGGTCTAAAGAAAAGAAAATGGCACATGACGAAGGGCAGCAGCTCATCAGTCATGGAGTGGAGCAAGAATATGGTATTCCATGCACACTAGCTGCTTCCTCCATCCACCAATCAGCCAAGTGCAGATTGATTCTGCCTTGGGGACAGAGATTTTCACTACTGATTTAATTTAAATCAACTGCAATTTCACCTCTGCTCTCTTGTTCAGTCGTTTGTCTGTCTGGGTTTTTCAGTCGTTCTGCTCTCTGTGGGTTTCAAATGACAACAGAATGATTAATACAGGTAAACTGTGTTATTATTCAAGCACTTACAGACAAAATCAAGACACAAAAGATGAAAAATAAAAACAGCCCCCTGGAGCCATGACTAATTTGCATCCTTGGAACATGCTCTCATATAATGCCTGAATGAATATTATTCACATTATAGAGTATATGACTATTTTTAAAATTTATCCATTAGTGCCAGATTTAAACATTCACATCTTGAAGCTAGCATCATCATCAGACAACAATAAGGATAACACAACAGAGTCCAAAAAAATATGTGTCTGAGAAAAAGATTGTGTTCACCTTCAAGGTCTGCGGTTAGCCTTCCAAACACTTGCACCATATATGAATTTTAAATATTACTCAAATGCGCAGGCCAGACTTGCTCTCAAAGTTCAGAATCGACACAATACAAAAGACCTTCTCTGAAGGTCGGCGGGTTTTCTTCATTTCCCGTGAGCTGAATTCACCTCTTACTGATAAAGACTTCCATCACTTCACAATTCAGATGTTCATTAAACATCTAAAATGCCATGTCTTTGGATGACATTTAGACATTTAGAATTAATTTAATAGAAAAATAAAGGAAAGTTGAGTCTCACATTGTTCCAGCTCAGCGCATACCCTAGGGCAATAGCGACAAAGGACAAGTGCACCATTAATAAGTTAGAGTTGAACTTGCCTTCTCTTTTTCCTCTTCAGCTCATTCCAGTTCTAAGACTTAACAGGTGAATTGTGAAAGAGCTGAATACTGGACTGCACCTTCTTCTTGAAATGGTAAGCTTTCTTTATGCCTTGTATGAAGTGTACACTGCGTACCTTGACCCAAAAGCTTTTTGTCTATTAATGGTAAAAGATTAATAGAGCTGTAATAATGTGTTAATCACTTCGTAGACAATGCATCATGTTTATGTAAGCTACACAAGCCTTGGTGAAAATGAACAACTTGGCATACAGCACGCCCGTGAAAAAAACACACAGGAGAAGATCATCATCTCTAATGAACGTCCCTCAAAACCATGGCAGCCTGCCCGATCACAGATCAGAGGTGAGGATTGTTTTGTTTTTTCATAAAATAAATTGCTGTTGTAATTTTGCACTTGCCTTTGAACATGCTCCATAAGTTATTCATCACAAAGACACTCCTACCTGTAATGCGCTATAATCAACTCATTACATCCAAAATTATATGAAATTTCATACTTATAACATGTCTTACAGGGTGTGTGAGGCGTGTTCGGACTGCTATGCTCTCTCTGGCTGGACTGGAGTGGTATTGTTACGCTGCCTTGGGGGTACTCACTGCTCTCATGAGCTTCTGTATGGACCTGACAATAGCCAAGCTCCTGCGAGGTAAGTCTGTACTCATTAACACTCACAACACTGCAGACACACATAGAGCCATGTTGCATTTTATATTCAAATCAGAAACAGAATTTCACATATAAATTCCAATAATATAAAACGTAAAGAATAAAAATGTACAATATAAAAATATACAAAAGTATGTTCCATTATAAATTCAAGCACTTTATATAGTTGAAGTTGAAGATCTGTACAGTAAAACTTTATGTAGGGTGAAATCAGATATATTGGGACAGTTTTTGCTTTTACAAATCTATGCTTCCGTACTATTAATTAAAACAACAACAACAAACACATGACGCATTTCAGAAATCGTCCAGGTGTCTACTTTCTACTTGTGAAGGAAAAATGTTTATATTCTAAAGAAGCATGGCTAACACTTTTGTCAAAACAGCCTTTATAACTAAACATCTTGAAAATGATTAAACTATAAATATTATACATATGAACTAATCTTATGCTTATTTTTGTTATAGTACTACATCTTAAAAATATATGCATCAATACATAGTCATTACAATTTTACAACCTATTTATATTCCGTTTCTACGTCAAGATTTTTAGGCTCAACTTCCTGTTTGATGCTGACCACACCCCCTTATATAATAGCACATAAAGTCATGTTTCTTCTATCAATGGCTTATTGGTATAAATACGCAGGTGATTACAGAAAATCGCACTGTCTGATTGGTCGAGAAATTCAGACTATTTCTCGATAATCTCCTAAAGCGACTCGGCAAAATGGCTGCCAAGCGCTTTGTCACCATAAGTGAGGAAGAATTACAAATTATGAAAGAAAATGCTGTTC
>JAOTRR010000020.1:8152479-8165084 GCA_028570945.1 Gogo arcuatus | reverse complement strand
TAGATAGATAGATAGATAGATAGATAGATAGATAGATAGATAGATAGATAGAAGGGATGTAAGTATTGTAAATGTGAATACAATAGTTGGAATGAACAGATGAAGCAATGATATGTTCTAAAAAGATAAAAATGTAGGTCCAAATAAGAGGCACCCTATTCTTCTTTGTTTTTGTCTGTCATCACTGGTTTTGTCTTGACCTATCCATGCTGACCTATATTCCCAGAAAATCAAAAACACTGCCTTCCAGCTTCATAGTAGGCTCTGGTAGTGTGACCAATGAACCTTTATGATCTTTCTCAACAGCGACAAACCCGTAAACTAAAGTACATTTTTATAAAATATTATTACGTGGCTATTGTTGTCATCTATGAACAATGGTTCCCTAATTTGAGAAAGACATGTTCGTTTTGAAAAAATATTTCCTGAAGTTAACTTACTCAGTCACATTACATACATCTGTAAAAGTTGATAAAAAAAAAAAAAGGAAAAGAAAAAACATACTCTTCCAATCTAGACCATGCCGACTTCTGGTTCAAACCTGAATACAGATACAGACATTTGGAGCATTAAACAGAATCAGATAGTAGCACCTCGTTACACCCCTAATAACCCTTTATAATAATAAATTGTCTTGATCAGTTTTGGTTGTTACATTTGGCTAAAAGATATATTTTAAAAATGATATTATTTTAAAACTGTTTAAATGCATAGGCAGTTATAGTTTCCATAATGTCTGTAGAAAATTATTTATTTATTACTATAACACCACGCCTCCCGCTTATCCACAAATTCCAGTAAGTGAAAAAAGCTTGTTGACTTGAAGTACCTAATACAGTATTAAATAACCACAAGGCTTTACAACAGGGGTGCAATGATTCATACAGTTCCATTGCTGAGGTTAGTACATGTTTTAAACAAAATATAATATTAATAAGTTGATCAAGTTAAAGATGTCCATTCCAACACTGATAGTAATGATAGTAATATGAACTGTTCAAAGTAATAATAGTTTGGGATTTTTTAAGTTTAACAGGTAATGATTTACATTAAGTTTCTTTTAACTGACATTATTTTACACATTAGTGAACATGAACAAATCATGAATATCAGCATTATTACTAGTAATTAACACTTGTAGTAACTGTAAAGTAAAACTGTGAATAAAGTAAAGTAAAATTGAGGAGGCCATGGCTTAATGATTAGAGAAGCAGCTTTGGGCCTAAAAGGTTGCTGGTTTGATTCCCTGGACCTGCAGAAAAATGTGTGTGGGTAGCAGTGATAACTTTCCCCAATGGCTCAAGTGCCCTTGAGCAAGGCACCTAACCCATAAGTGCCCTGGGTATGTGTGTGTTCACTGTTTCAGATGGGTTAAATGCAGAGAAAGAATTTCACTGTGCTCTAATATGCATGTGATGAGTAAAGGTTTAAAAAAAATTAAGCATGCAGTAACTAACCAGCACTTTAATAACATTTTGTTGGCAAAATTAAAAACTGAAAAATAAGTTAAAATATTTACACACAAAAACTGCAGTCCAGAAGTTATATATAAATATATTTATGTTATATATAATTACATTTTTGCTAATTTACGGTATGTGGACTTATTTTTGGATTTAATAAACATCAGTGAATGCAGTTGTATTTCATTAACATTTAAACAAATTTCATTTAATATGTTACATTACTTTGTTATATGGTTTTGGTTTTGGCTAAACTGGTTTATTAATGCTGAAGTTCATGGTTTGTTCATTTTTACTAACACGGTAAATAATGTTAATTAAAGGAACAATAATGTAAAGCATTACTGTTTAATATAACCTAAACAAAACTAATCTTATTGAAAATACTTATTAAAAAACATATGATGGGAGAGGTGTTAAATGCAGGGTGTCCTTTCAAAGTCAAACTATAACCAAAGCCACTGGATAACTTTTATAGATGGCATAAGGAAAACTGGCAATGAAGGCAAAAAAAAAAAACTACAAAATGCAGTGCAAGTATCAATCAACATCAAAAATTACAATAAATATAGTTAAACAAAATGAAATATATCAAATAAAATAGAAGTCTGAAGTAGAAGTGCTTTTCGTATATGCCAAGATAATAACACTGATAATAAGGTAGACAAGATGAGCTCTCCAAAATAAATAGAGATGTATGATGTGTTAACCTGCAGCAAAGCGTGCCTCCTTGAGCTCGTCGGTCAGATGGGAGTAGAGCTGCTCGTCCTCCTGCAGTGTAGCCCCTGCTCCTCCCCAACCTCCTCCATCCCTGCTCCAGCCACACCAGCCCCCTCCAGTCGTTGTCTCCCCACCCCAACCTTTCCACTCGATCAGGTGGGCCACCCGTCCCTGTGCCATTGCCGTTGGCTTGGTTATGTGCTCCTTTATAGTAGCAACCAGACCTGAGCAGAGTAGAAGGGAATGGGATGGAGACAATGAATAAAGAAAAGAAATGGAGAATTCAGAAAGAAAATGTGAAGAGGTCGTGTGGAAAATGAAATAGTGAAGATCATGTAGCCAGTGGAAAATAGGATCATTAAGGAGAAAAATGAGTCTTTATCAGCCCTTTCAATTCACTGTTTCTGATTCCGTTTATTTGAGTGTGATTTTCTAAATAAAATTATTTAGAAACCCAGTTATTGCTTATGAGAGTAATTTATTCCACCATACTTCAGGCAGCACATTTCTCATTTACTGCCCTTTCCTCTGAAATATTGATTGGCTTCAACTCCACAATTAAATAGTCAGGATTAAAAGAGCCTTTAATCATAAAACGTTCAAAAACCCACAAGACATTTATTAGCTCCTGTAATTAACTTCCAGGAGAGAAAAACCAAGCAAAACAGTAGTTAAAGAGAAAGATACAAAACAGCTAGTTTGCGCTCATGAATAAGATGTGCAACTGTTGGGAAGGTTATATTAGCAGCCTGTGGTCAAGACTGACTGGTTTTCCAATTTATATGAATGAAATGAATGAAGGATGAAGATATGAAGGAGAGAAGCTGTGGCATGAGCAGATTCAATCTCTGTGCATCATGTGTTTCTCACCCATCAAGGAAGATGTAGCCAGCTCCCCAATATTATAGCCATTGCCATTCTTCTTATCTGTCACTGAGCCATTGTATGGCTGATGATTCACCTAAATCAATAAAAATAAAAAATAAAAAAGAGCAGAGTAGTGTATATTGTTTATTACACACCATACAATCAACTCTGGAATTACCGGCACTCTTCATGAAAATGGAAGCTTAAAAAGAAGAAATAAAATCAATAACACATACAAAAAGTAATGAGTTACATATTGGGATGCTGCAATTTTTTTAACACCATGTTTCTTCAAACATAAGGAGTAAGCCTCTTCCTCTTTTTTAATAATACCTTGTAGAGCAATCTCAGACACTCCTTCATGCAGAAGATATGAAGCACCTTTATATTCTTAGGTTAGTGCATGTGAACTTCCCTCTTCAATTCAGACCACAGGATTTTAACAAGGTTAATTAATAAATCCAGAGAGTGAGATGACCAGTGCCAAACACTGCATTTGGTCAAGGGCACCAACAGTTCCTGGATATTAAGAGTAATAAAAAAAATAAATTCACTGCTAACATTACATTTACAAGGAATTCTTTAGGGGTGTCAATAATTTTGTCATATGCTTTGACAGAAAACACTGTTATTTAAGAAAAGTATGTTCTTTAAAAATATTTGCTAGAGGAAATGTATTATGCACAATTTTTTTATTTTATACTTATAATTTTTATATTTTATTTTAGATACATTTCAGACATTCTTTTGAAGTGTCACTAATTCTGGAAATGAGTGTACATGTCTCTCTAAATCACACAGCCATAAACACAGATACTAAAGTGCTATCAAGCTAAAAGTGCACAAAACAACACACCCACTCAAGCAGCATATCACAGGTTGATAATGAGACACTTTTTCTAGAGTGCAAATGAAAGTATTTGGATGCAAGGAAATTGTATTAAATCTAAAGGAGAAATTTAAATAAGATGAGCCAAGCTCCACATTGAAGATATGACTGTAAAATATATATTATGTGATTCTCTGAATTTATGTCCTAACCAATTGAGACTGGTTTTGAGGCTGAAACATGGACGGACCTTGACAATGGGCTGTCCTTCTGTCCAAGACTGGAGCTCTCCCATGGGATGATGCTGCTGGCTATTTTGAATCTCTGCAGAAGAGCAAACATGTTGTTGTTAGTTCCCTCTAATCTGTTTGCATTCATTGATCGTGTGCACAACTCATCGCCTGTTTGAGTTCGAACTGAAGCGGATAGATGGGAATCATTCCTGTTGCTTCCATGTTGCCATAGCAACAGGCAAGTGTCTTGACAACCCATCCCTGGGGATCCCCTGGTGTGCAGGGTTGATTCTCATCACTAGCCCTACTTCATTCACTTAGGACCTTATGGAGGACATCTCATTTCAGTCCTGTGGGTCTCCCAGGACTCCTGGTGCTACCTGACGTGCCTTGATAGACACAATGTGTGGCCTGTGAAGTCAGTGTGACACTCTGACCACCTTCCTCATGCATTATGCATCACTGGTGACCCTGGCATTTAGCATGCTGCACTCTGCTTCAACCATAGCATAGGCAGACACATAAAAACATTCACAAGGCAGACCTTTTGGGAGTCAAATGAACAGAAATTTAGCTCTGTACCATTTACTTTGAAGATACTTAACATCAGGACAGCTGACCGTGTCATATTGCATCTGCAAATGCTAATAGATGCATAGCCATTTTGAACCTCTCCCCTTTTTTTTCAAAGGATTTCCATCTAGTGCACAGAGACGGATAAACAGAGGTGAACAGAAGGCTTCCATCCTCTGATGATCCTGATAGAGTCTAAAGCCCTAAGAGACTTCACCTTTATCTCAGCCAGTGAGTAGCTGCTCTGGGAGCTCTGCTAACACAACACACACTGCTGTTACCCATACAAAACAAGGTGCTCAGCTCTGCAAGTTTAATTACCAGGAATAATCCTTCATCAGACAAACACATACACACTGGTCTTACACTGTAGTGTCGGAGAGTAACAGTGCTGCAACATTCCTCATTAACATGAGGCAACATCCTCACTCCTGCTGTCTCTCTTTTCCATTCACTTTTGCTCAGGATGACATAAATGATGCCAGTTGCAGTGGTGGTTTTTGTAAAGCTTCATATCGTACAATGATATACACTGTATATATAATTTCAAAGATTTTTGGACAATTAATCCTAATTCTAATATATGATAGGAAGCAGTAAGAAAGTGTCCATAGTGATAGTCTGTGGTTCTCAGGATACACACAGGACTGTTAGACCAACTTAACAAAACAATAAGTAGACGCACATCTGCTACATGATTTATATATTTGAGATAAAGCAAAAAAAATAAAATAAAATAAAATAAACAACATAACAAAATGACAGCAAACAGACAGACATATACATATAGACCGAAACTGACCTTGATGACCTTTGCAAAGGCAGGTGCCCATGGTGACCCTTAGTCAGGTAATTATCTGTTCACCATGCTGAATGAAGGAAGGATGACTAGCGAAAGATTAGGGCCAAGACAGAAAGCTTCACTGACGGAGATATCAAAAGGGCAAAAAAGAACTTGATGTCTGTCCGACAGAAGAAAGCACTTCCTGCCATCTGTAGAGCTGAAAAAGCAGGGGGAACAGAGAGAGAGTGAGAGAGTGGGTGAGTGTGAGAGAGAGAGAGAGAGAGAGAGAGAGGGAGTAAAAGAGGAAAAACCTGCCTGCATGTTCAGTGTCCCTTCTCCTCCCCCTCTCTGTACTCTCACTCTCACCTTCACCCTTTACATGCTGAAAATTACAACCCTCAAACATTTACTAAACCAAAAAGATGAAGGCAGTGCAAATTCTCTTGAAGAAGAAAACATGTTGGGTACAGTAAGACACTGCATACTCCTAAAACCTGACTTGGACCAATAACATTATAATATGAACAAGACAAATAAAAGATTTCCTAGATTAATAGATTTTTAAAAAAAATGAACACTCTAAACACTAAACATGTTTATGATGAAAAACATTGGTGAGCTGATCTACAGCTCTCTGCTGCTCTCTAGTGTCAACAGAGATCTTTGGCTGTTCAGAGGTTTGGAAAAGGTTCCTTGTTGGAAAGGGAAATGGGGAGCACAAATGTAATACCTGTGCAATACCTGTGCATGTTCCACCCTTTCAACATAGTGTTTTTGCCTACAAGCAAGAAACTCAGGACAATCATTGAAAAGATTTTCAACCTTCCTCTTGGCCCAACGTAACCAGTTCCCCTCTAGCCATGAGCAACAGGCAATACATGTGAAACAGGACTTC
This sequence comes from Gogo arcuatus, assembly GCA_028570945.1. Taxonomy (NCBI): domain Eukaryota; kingdom Metazoa; phylum Chordata; class Actinopteri; order Siluriformes; family Anchariidae; genus Gogo; species Gogo arcuatus. The sequence goes on along the minus strand of JAOTRR010000020.1, from coordinate 8,158,720 downwards.
TATGCAATCAGAGGAGACACTGATTACACTAATGCCATAATTAAAGCTCAGTCAGGAAATGAATTATGTTAATTGTACAGAGTTTCCATTTCATGCATGTGCAGCTGATTTTCAATGCACATTTGTTAAATATTAAAGTATTACATTAGAAATTCCACATACACACAAACATGTTAAACAGCACAGCTTGATGACTCTCAATTTCTGTGATTCAAATGTTATCTCCTTAAGAAAGGTTTTTGGTTGTGCGTTTGTCACTATCAAAAAATGTCCTTTTTTGGGTAACTTTTGAAGCTACGCTTACGTACCATATTTGGTCAATTATGGGTGAATTTGAATCTAAATAAGCAATGGCATGCATTCACAGGGTAGCTTTGCACAATTTTTACATTTTAAAAATGTTTTTAAACACTTTATTACCTTTGTAGAACCTTTTCTGTGCAATGTTGAAAAATGAGGCCCCTGCCGATTGTTTCTTCAGCTCTCAGTTAATTAGAAATACAGCCTGCTAACGTTATCAGAGGATGCTATTAGTGATTTTTAAAAAAGGTTTTATCACATAAAAGCTCTCTCACTTCTCCACAATTTTATTATTTTGTAGAGTGATTAATGGAAATGAACCAAAATATGACAAATATGAAATGACATCTTCTCCTGATAGCTGTGAATCCCTAACAAAAGATTTATATTCTTCATTCAGCTTGGAATCCTTCATTGCTGAGTGTTCTCCAACAATTCTAGACAAGTTTATTCTCAGCAGTATGGACAAAGATTGCAAGTGAATGTGATGAAGACACAATCGTCTGTAAGGTTTACCAGAAATCATTTTACCCTGCATCTGTATACTTCCAGTTCTTGTTAAAAGGTCCCAATACTGACTGTACACTGTAGTTTGCTGTTAGGCACCGTTGCTCAATTCCCCACTTCCCTGTCCATCAGTGGGACAGAAACACCACTGGACCACTGAGCACATGTGATTTGGTTAGTGGACCATTTAAAGCGCAGCAGCGATGCTGCCACAGCTGTGTGTGTACTAGTATTAATTGTACAACAAAGAGCACTATATAGGCTACAATGGTAGGTGGATAAAATAATCAATAAAATGATCAATGTGTCATTGATAAAATGACCAATAAAATGATCAAATGATCAAATGAGTTATAAAATGACCAATGAGTATACATTTGAAGAAGTGGAGAGGTATGCTGAGCTAAAGTTTATGACTGTAGGGGTGCTTTATACAGCAAAAGAAACATGAAACACCATAAAAATAAGAAACACAATAGACAAGAAAAGAAGAGCAGCTATTTATTTACAGCTGACTTGTAGTGTTTTATCAAGAGGAAAGACTCAGTAGTGGTGTAAATTCCAGACCACGTGCTTGAATTTGAAACTTCAAAATGAAATCTTTTGTCACATTCCCTCTTGCTAACTCAAGCCTAATCATTGACTCTATGAAATAATCATTTAAACTAATAATTAATCATTATTAATATTATTCTACAGAATATAACAGCAACAATAACAATAATAAGAAAGAAAAGAAGATGAAGAAGAAGAATGTACAGTCTATTGGCATAACACAGATAGGGCTTAACCTCCTGTGTTATCATAGCAACCACCCTGAGACTTACGCCTCTTCTTCTTCTTAATGTGTGAGGAGGGAGAGGAGCTAGAGTATGCGTGAGAGAATCTACTAATTAGCATACAATCATGAAGTGGTGATAAAAGTTCCCTGTTGGGCAGATGCCCCATGTTGGACTGAGCTGTGAGTAAATGATACATTTTAAATTTGTCAGAATGATGAAGAACGGGTAGAAATGTCCTGATGATTAACATTAACCTGGGGAGTTTGATAATATGGGATCACATAGATATCATCTATAAAATGTATGTTGCAATGCATTAATTCATCAGAAACCACTTTATCCTGGTCAGAGTCTTGGTGGCTCTGGAGCCTAACCCAGCAGCACTGGTGGTGATTAACTAGTGGTTAGCTAGCTCATTAAGCTGACATTAGCTTAGCAGTTAGTTCAGTTTTCCTGTAAGTGCACTGTATAAAAGCGCACTGTAAGCAATGCCCCTTGTTGCAGCTCTAACAATGCTAATGATGCTGCTTGTGTTATAAATTGTGGTAGATATTTTAGATCCTTATTTTATCAACACTCAAAAACATTTACTGTAATTTACTGGTAGCAGTGCTTTCATTTGATTACATTTGATTATGTGGCTGATGCTTTAAAAAAGATAACTTACAATTGAGGCAGGATACAACGAAACAGAAGGTTAAGGGTCTCGCTCAAGGACCCAACCATGGCAGCTTGACAGTGTTGGGAACACATGACCTTCTAATCTGTAGCTCATTGATTAATTCATTGATATATTGATTAATTCACCTCCACCACTGAATTAACTCACACTAAAATATGAATTTCAGTGCTTTACATAGCCAAATTTTCTACTAGCATATAAAGTTAAACTCAAACAGGGTTTGTATTCACCTAAAGTAATCACTGATATATAGGGCACAAAATTGATCCACTATTTTGCAGCTATAGACACAAAGAGAATTTTTGCCATTCTCACCCCTGCTTAAAAATTTTAAAAAAGGTAATTCGTCTGTGCATTACATTTTCTGGTATTTTAAGGTAAACGAATGCTCTGCTCTAATCAATCCTGTAAAATAATAAAACAGTGTTTTGCTGTAAAATCAATACTGTACATTTACAGCATTTTTTTTTACAGCAGTGAAAGTATGGAAGTACACTGAAGCTGTAGCCTTGCTTTATGAGAAACCTTTACTGCTGCTGATACTTTAAATCTGCTATTATAATAAGTAGCTAATAATACTAAATCAGGTTAGATATCTTTTATTCTACCCTTATTAAGATAGGGTTATCTTTTTTTTCATATAAAAAAAATCAGCAATAAACAAAATGTGGAAAAAAACCACCAAAATCTAAATCTAATGAAAAAAAAAAAAAAATCTTGAAGCTAATTTTGTTACATCATGTTAAACACAGCCTACCTGACAAACCAAGTGAACAATACAAACTCACAAACCAAGTATTTAAGAAAAGAAAAAAAAATTAAGGACATTAACAAAGAGCTGAGGTAGAGTTAAGGAGAAACTAACCGGTATTAAACAGTATCAGCTTTCTCCTGTTTAAAGTAATTCCTTATTCTTTTGTTTTGAAGTGCCAATGATCTTTATGTCCAAATGCTGCATTTTTTTTTTTTTGCTCTGAAATCAGTTCAACTCAGTACGGGAAAATTAAAATATTGCCCTCACAAAGAAGGCAGTACCATAGATGCGTCAATCTTAGCTATAAGCGACATCTAGATTTTGTATCTGTTCATATGAGTGAGGTGAGAGAAGGTTATTATATCTGGAAGAAAGCCTGACAAATTGTGGGCAAAATAAGCAAGTACTCCCTGCAATTTATAAGAAGTTCTTAATCTCTCTTCTTTTTTGGGGGGGGGGGGGGTGCCTTTGATTCTGCTGATGCACTCTCTTATTGTACCCATCTAACATAATTTATCCATCCATTTATCCATAGCAGAATATGTCAAAGATAAAATACTAAAAAAATAACTTTAAGAAAGGCATCTGGAACATCAGGAACCAATTTAAACATTGTAGTTAAGTCTTCTGAATCTGTCAGGATAACACATCGGATCTTTCCACACAGAAAAGACCTAACTTTAAAAAGGCAAAGCCAAAACAGAAATTAAAAGTAATCCACCTCAACAGATACAGTAACACCACAAAAATTTCTGGCTTTGAAAGTCAGTATCAGTATGAGTAGTAATCCCCAGGGCAATGCAAGAAATCACAAGCAGGCATGGAATACATATAAGCTTCTACCATAAAAAAATACTCCTACACATGGCATGCTGGCATAAAATATAAATAAATAGAGATGAAAGGGAAATGGTGTTTGCATGATTGCACAAGGGCTTGGAAGGAGGGATAGAACATGTTACCTTTATCTCACTCAGTCTGTAACTTGATGCAGCAGTGTAGTAACTAGAGAACATAGCAAATAACAAGATACAGTTTCATAATGTTCGCATGAACGCTTTGGCATAATCTGTGCTGAAATGAGGTATAACATTTATTAAAGATCATTGATGCTCAAATAATAAAAGAAACCCTAATTTTCCTTTTTTTTTTACAGTAGATTTACAGTTGAATATAGTGATTAATCCTATGTTTTCTTATTTTAGAATACAGCAGTATACCATGGGCAAAATGATAATAAGTGGCACATTCCTTATTGTTTAACTTTAGTAGCAGCTTATTAAGTGGTTAATTCTGTTCCAGAGGTCTGAACATGAGAAACCCACATTATATACATAGCTGTTCTTTCGGGAGCCGTTCAAAAAAAAAAATTTGTGGGCAACCATAAGGGTTCGGCTTACAAATGAGCGCCGCACAAAACCCACCAAGGTATTCATTTGGAGGATAAAGCAGATTTTTCTGTTTCCTGTAGATGACTTCACATAATTGGGGGACATGTAACTAAATCTATGGTGTAGTAAATATTGCCTAAACTGCGACTGTGCACAGGCATTAGTCTGAACATGTTCACTACACCTGCAATCCATAGTTTAGGGTTTTTCTGGTGTAAACAACTAATTCAGATAAACACTTCAATTATATAACTTTGCTGTGTTCAGCACTGAGACTGAGAAACACTTCTCTTCTGAAGGAGTATGAGAATCTGACCAGTCATAATTGTTATTATAGGCAACTATACAGAAACAACTATTCCGCACATGTTCCTGCAAGTATATATTCAGTCATTTTCCCTGGTTTGTGGATCATTAGAACAAATAAATAGCTCTATAGAAATAACTTTTCCCTCTGACATGAAGCCATCAAGCTTCACAGCTGGGTTTCCAACTCATTTCTAACCCGCAATACCTAATCAACATTTCCACACAGCTAAAATGGGATTGCGTTTGAGGATATGCTCTGTAGTCACATTGGATGCCTCTGGATTGGAGAGTCCCTTTCCCCTGTGTCTCCGCTTGGTTTACATACTTCTGACACCAAAAATAACACAACTGAAGCAATAATCCATTTTAAAGGCTGTGTCAGTGGTTATTACTCCGGAGAGGCTGTTATATACACAACTCGGCAGCCAAGAGCCATGTGAAAGGCAGAAGGTTAACTCCCTCACAGAATAAGATGAAATCTGTACAGTGAACCTTTTGTCTAAGTAATGGTTCCCTGTCAAAATAATTCTTTGTCTTTGAGCATTGGAAAAGTCTTTTACTGTTTCATGGCTGCATTTCTGTCTTAGAAGATTAGAGGTGATGGAGCAATGTATATTTCTGAAAGAATGCATGAAGAATGGCTCAAACTTCAAAGGGCCTGGTGAAATTAGTTAACCTAGCTGGGACAAATTAGAAGTGGTGGGAAAAGAAAACCGAAGCCATACGCTTGTGAAATGGGAAACAGGTGACGAATTAATAACTGCAGGATTTGTGCATTGTGATATGTTTAGTTCACTTCTGTTTTATGATTCAGAAAAAGAAAATTGTGGTGAGAGAGAGAGAGAGAGAGAGAGAGAGAGAGAGAGAGAGAGAGAGAGAGAGAAGGGTTATTGACATGGGCTATGCTAGCCTACTGAGAAATCACTTTTATGTCAGCTCCATTTTATTCACTCCATGAGCATGTTTCCACATGTCTCTTACATCACACCCAATCCATCTCCAGTTCTGCAGAGAAACTTCAGGAGATTTTTCAACCAGCAAACTGGCTGCTAATACACTTCCCCCAACAAAAGATAAAAGATTACTCATAATAATTGATTCACTGCACATTTTCCTTCATTGTTGTTTCCTTATCTGTGATAACTTCATTTATTCAATTCACTTCCTTTCAGTGCTGCCTGATCTGGTTCACTGATGAGTCATGTGAGATGTGCCTTTATTGTCCCGGCTTACTCACACACCACAGACTCACCACAAACTCAGGTTCCCTAGAACCAAACTCAATAATTTCCCAGAATTGTTAATTCACCTTTTATTCTCATACGTCCTCAGAGAAGATCCCTTTTTTGGTAGAGGCAGGTTTAAAGATTCATTGGGCATCCTGGGTAACCTGGGTCCGTGTAGATGCCTTTTTGAACAACAACAAAAAAAAGTATATAAGTAAGTAAGTAAGTAAATAAGTGTATGTGTGTGTGTGTGTGTGTGTGTGTGTGTGTGTGTGTGAGAGTGAGAGAGA
>JAOTRR010000020.1:8119121-8142694 GCA_028570945.1 Gogo arcuatus | reverse complement strand
TTGGCTGATTAGATAACTGCATAAAACAGCAGGTGTATGGGTGTACCTAATAAAGGGGCCCAGTGAGTGTATGTGTGGAGCTAATTAACTGATTGATTTTTTTTTTCTCTTAGGATAGTACTGCAAGAGCAACCATACATCCAGGTAATTAGGGAATGAGCAAACTGCGACAGAAACATGAGGGTATAAAAGTTAATGAAGGACTAGAACTGAAATGTACATACAGTTAATCTAACTAACGTCCCTGTTGCAAAATGAGCAGATAAGATATGCCATGTTAATAGATAAACTTATACAAGGCACATTCACCAGACAGACTGCAGTTAGAGCGCATTAACATGGAAATAGCTGTGTAATAAAAGGGCAAGTGACATCTCCATAGGAACTAAAACACCAACACACACACACACACACACAAAACAACCTAGCTATTGTGTGGTGTAATAATGCTTATTATTCTTCAGTACTAAGTAACCATATAAACCATATAAACCATATACAAATGATCAAAAGAGTGCTACTTTTATTATATAGTCATAACATAGATTATTAACTAAAACCTGATAATATAATTTGTCTTTTTAAGTTCCTTTGAAATAATATCTATATACATTGCCAGATGAAAAGTCTTTTTGATTGCTAGACTGTATTAGTCTGTTTTTATATGTGTTTGAAAAGATGTCAATTTACAAATAAACAAAATTAACAAGTCACATAACTAAAATGTTACACTGTTTTTTATGAGATTCAAAACACAGAGAAAGAGTAAAAAACTGAAGATTAATGGACGTTAAAGAGAATTGTAAGGAGAGAGAGTGAGAAATAGAGGGAGAAAAGCTTGGAGAAGAAAGACCAATATAGGCCCAAATTGGAGGATGTGTTTTTGGTCAGAAAGCCATCTCTAAAATTAGCTGGGATGTAAATTCCACAATCCCGCTGGCTTTGGATACTTATGTGAGAAAGTACTACAGAACAGAAGAAATAGGTAAAAGGGCAAAATCATACCTAAACAAAGTCATGTACAGTAGCATAAAGACATTTAAAGTGGAACAAGGTTCAATAGCAGGGCCATTTTCTAAATGACAAGAAAGAAAGGGAAGCCAAAAAATGAAAGCCGCAGGCCCCACACAAGCCAGTCCACAGTGAAAGCACAACCATATGTCCAACACTCGAGACACCCAAGCCCAGGCTTCGAAACAGTCGGCACACATGCTATTGTGGCTAGCAGTTTGAGCTTGGAGGAGTCACAAGTACACACCCATACAGTCATAGAAAAGTACGCAGCATTAAACCCACAGACATTAAAACTCCAGCCAAGCAAATAGACTTCAGTTTACATGTACTTACACATGCATTGATTGCTTTCATTGGTTAATACATGGAAATCAGGCTCCTGGCTGCTTTTCTAGCTCCCCCCTTTTCTCCCCCTCCTAACCATAGGCAAACAGAAACACATCTAACCACATGAGACACACAGTATGGAAAAACAGATGATGGAAAATCTCAACATAGCTCTGGTTTTGGGTCTCCCACTCAAAGGACAAGTCATTTTAGGGACCTGAGAACGGGCACATGGATAAAGCAGTCACAGAGCCACAGACGCTCGTGCAGCCATAATGGGCCAAGAAATGGATAGCAGGCATCTTGTTCCCATGTTCCATCATCTACCTGATTAACTTCCTTACCATTCTTGCTAGAGTTTCCAGCTTATTGGCATATCTAAATATTTACATTCCTTTTTTCTCCTCTGAATTTCCCACCTTATCTGAAGAATGCATTAGTGACATTGTCACCAAGATCGTTCAAGAGCAGCTGATAAACCCAACCCAGGCACCAGGAAAGTCCTTCTCAGACCAGAATCAGACATAATTAACCTTGAGGAGGTGAAACCACCCTCATTTCAACATGGTTCTCAAATAAGTAGCTGATTAAACAAGGCTGTTTTATTTCTTTGGTATTTCAAACACTAACATCATGACAGTTATACCACAGCACTGCTGAATTCCTGAATCTGATTAGTCCGAAGGATTTGCTTAAATTTCTATAACCACACTGCAATGACCTTTTGGCTGTAAGGCAAATCACAGGTTTATATTAATCTGATATCAGTTATGTATTATTGTTTCTATAGTAACAACTAATTCACAGGAACTTACAGTAGATCTAACAATAAATAGATTTTTTTTAATTAACAAAGAAAAAAATGTATAAATGTTACTCTGGTAAAGGTTTTGTAAGGAGGCGTTCAACCTTCATGAAAGAAGTCTTCAATCAGTGCCAGCACTGTTGAAGTAAAGCTGGTCCTTTAAGTTTTCCACCATGAGGAAAACCTTCAGGGTGGAGGACCTTGCACTTTCTCAGTTATGTGACAAGCTGCATTTTTTTTTCCATCTTATTAAAATCAAAAGAGAGTGAGGGAAAAAAAAGAGAGGCTGGTGAGGAAACAATTGTTTACAGCTATAATAATTGAAAACTGGAACTAACTTGAACAAACATGTTTGATGTTCCACACCATTATATAAAATTAGAAATTGATTTTAAAATGCCATGGTGTTCTTTAATTTTTTTATGTAGTTGTTAGCAAATTGCTGTGGTATAGGAGGAATAAAACACTGAGAAGTTCTGTTATAGGGCTTTAAAAGAAATGTTTTATTCCTAGACTTTTGTTAGTATTGTATCATGTTGGTGTGAAAATATGTAAATAGAAAGTAAACCCTTCAAATGACAGAAGACTAAAATGATTTTTATTGTGACTGATAACATCAATTACAAAAAAAACCCAGCTCAATGTTTTTAAGGCAATAAATAAAACAAAAAATAAATATACTATTAAATAATGAACAAAAAGGTTGGCCAAATCTTTCTTTCTTTTTAAGTGGGAATATGCCAATATGTGAGGTTTGTGTATTTTTAAATGCATTTCTTTTGTTAATATCATTAGTGTAAGGGAAAACTCAAAACAGGGCAATATCAAAACCTGAAAAATAATTCAAAAAAGAAATTCAAAATTGCAATAACTTTTGCTTTTTGTGTGAGTATCCAGATATCACACTTGCAGTATAAACAGCAACAAAACTAAATTATCCATCAATAAATTCATTTGCATTCAATGTCTAGATTTATTAGGAATTAAGAGAACTCCTTAGTGAGGCACTACAAGGCCTGTGATTAAAGGAAAGCAAAAGTTTACCCAAACAAGTTTTGCCAAGTCTTACACAATGTAGTCAATGCATGTTAAAGCATTTCATTCTATAACTGTTGGTTCCATAAAAAACCCTGGAAAATCTGCATTATAATTATCATGCAAAGTAAAAATGAATGTGCCAAAAAGTACAAAATACAAAAATACAACTTGATCTTTCATTCAGATATATTACAACTACAACTGCTTGTGGAGGTCTTGCAGTTTGGCCCTCACATCATACACACAGGAACGATTCAATCTGACATGGCACTGCAGTCAAATTATAACCTAGAACATTTTACTGAATGTCACATCAATATAATCATAAGATGAAACATGGGATAAAGAAAAGCCCAGCATTTAAGCTGAATCAATTCAACCACTGAAATATTTTGTATTTAAGTGCTATTTTTGCTCATGCTTGTTGAAAGCACAGTGAATTTTAAGACTGAACTTTAATCTTGCTATTTCTTTGAAAGCAAAGAAATTTAAAGCTCCTTTAAACATTTCTGTACTATGTCAAACTTACTTATAACTATCATAACCAATGGCCAGCCCACACTACAACAGGACCCTTTATGTCCTGCATTGTATACCCCTTTTCATAGACTGTCCTGCAATCATCACCTCCAACCAGACTGAAGACATTACTTATTTCTAAACAATGTGTGTTGTAAAAATACATTTCCAATATAAACATTTTGACTGATATGTCATTTGCATGTTTTTACTTTATCTCCCCCCTCCAATTTTGAAATATTTATCAAATTTGCTACAAGGCTCCATGAGGATGAGAGTCCATCTTGTTAGGCTGGAGGGTGGTAGAGCCCAGGTTGAAGGGCCGTCCCTGCAGCCCAAGCCCAGGGTAGCTTACAGTTCTGAGTTTTCTCAATCAGCTAGAGAGTTTTAACCTTCCCTGTAGCAAGCTCTGTATATTCAGTGAGTGCCTCACACAGCAAATACACTCAGGGTGCTAGTCTGGTCCTTAAGTCCCAAGATACTGTAGGCGATTCTTTTTAGGTGTCCAGGGAGGCGTACACCAATCTTACGGATATCCCTGTGAAAGAGAAAATTGGGAGGGTGTAAGAAAATAGCAGGACAGTGTATTTTGATAGACTGCATTCTATACACTCAGTCCTCACCTTAAAATCTACTCTAACTGACTCACAAATCAATATTTATAATTTATATTTAATCTTCAAATGTGCAAAATATTTATGATGGACTTCTGAGCTGATTTTTTTGTATAAACTTCTTTCGTTGTCACCTTGATCTATTTTTCATTTTACTATTTTTCACGGTTTCCCACAATGCTGTTGAATTGCTGATAGTGGCACCAGTAGGAATTCATCCCTCATTAAAGAGAATGATACTTTAGTCACATCTGTACACTGTGCTCAAAAAGATAAGGTTCCAAAGCTTCAACATTCATGTTTATGCTTCCACCAATGCCATTCTGCTTGTCATTTCATAGATCACCAACTAGCCGAGCCAAATCTCTGCCATAATGGAATCATATAGTTTCTTCCATTCTGGAACTTTGAGCTAATGTTTGCTGCCTCCACTACATCAACTCTAGATTTCTCTTTAATGATGCTGAACGATGCTAAAAATGGTGAGAAAAGCAATACTTATTTTGTGTTTTGGAGCAAACAGCAAAATCTAACCATCATCACTTATGTTTGAGATTGTTGAAAATGCTTCTCCTATTAGGCACCTTTGTAACCGCTAACATTTTACAGGAACAATTATACAACACCAACCAACAAATTAGCACTATAATACCTAAGCACAATCCCTAACCTTTAAAGGTTCATTGTCCCCTGAGGAAACCCCTAGATTTCGATGCAAAACCCCACAAAGAAGATCCCTGTTAGGAGATGAAGAACCCTAAGCTATCCAAAGAGCCTCTTAAGTACTTTTCAAGCATTGTATTTATTGCCTTTACAACCAATCAACACTTGTATAAAAGGGGAGCCAAGTAATTGCATTTTTAATTAACAGCCTTAATGATTTAACACGGCTTAAAAAGGCCTCATAACTACCATGAATCACTGTTGTTGGAAACCCCAGCATTGGAAGACTCATAAATAGTTTCTGGGCTCCCCCACCACTACTCTGCTACCAGAACAGAACAGATGGACTACTCAACCATAAAATAAAGCAAAAACTGAAAAAAAAATATGACAAACACATCAAAGGCATTTCTGTTTCTCCGCACATATTTCATCCCACTTCCAGGCTAAATACACCCATGGGAGTGCAGTTATAGGTCACACGACTCCCAACTAGTGTAAACTCCCTTGCTGTAGATCACCCCTGGTTTTTGGGCATCCATCAGCCAGACTGCTTCCTTGTAAGATTTGGTACAGACACATCTACTACCTCAATCCATGCCTCCGTTAGCATCAGAAGCCATACTTTAATTGATATATACCCTCCCCCCCACTAGTTCTCATTATCCTATTTCTTGGAAGGGGAGCCACATGGCCTCATGGCCTCAGCAGGAAGAAACCGTGGTTCCTGGCTGCACTAAGAACACAGCCCTTGACTGGTGCTGTGGGCAAAGGGAGGGACGATAAAGGAATAAGAAGGGATGGAGGAAGGGTGGGGGTGGAATTAGGGCGGAGCAGCCGGCCACAAGCTACCACATCCAGGCCACTAAAATATGAAAAAATAAATAAATAAACGTATTCTTTCCTTTCCTGCCACCAGATTTTCCATTCAACTCCTTTGCAGACTCACAGGCTGTTTTTTTCTTCTCTAAACAACTCATGAACTCTTACTCATGTTGAGAAATTTATCTTTTCGCCAAATTGACTAAAGCATTAATGGTCTGTGGTTTATCCTTCTAACCAGCACATAAACTGCAGTCACAGTCTATTAGTAATCTTTAACAACAGAGATAAATTCTTCAAATCTTACCACAGCATTAAAAGTATCATCTACACTATCTACACAAAACCACAATAAGATAATGTGTTCATATAAGCAAGGCCTGTGAAGCTACAATATTCAAACATTGTATATGCTTTGCATACTGGCCGTTGCTCCTTCACATATTTTGAATACATATTTTGAGCAGCAGAAATTTCAGAAAAAAAATCTGACTTACATTGTATTCGTAAACACATTTGAAAACTTTTGTTGTAGGGTGGAGTGGGTCACTTGGGTGCTATCTGTAGTTATGTGCTGCCATGAAAATGACAGGATGTTTGCTCTTAAATGAACTTTGGCCCATCGCTTTGATCCATGCAAATGTGTGTGGCAAGTCTTCACTCAAAGTTTTTTTATATTCCCACGGACAGCATTCAACAATACTCACTCGCTCTTCATCTGCAGCACCTGCTCCATGCTGACGATACCTGCCATGCTGAAGTTCTCACTGTACTGACTCATCTTAATAGACTCCAGCCATTCAGACACAGATCTGAAGGGAGACCCATCAGAGCCACTGGTGCTTGGAAGCCGGATAGAAACTCTGAGAGGAACACAAGAGAACACAAGCAGACCACATCAGGATATGGTTTTTTGCATTTGAACATCTTTGTATTTATTACAGGAGACAGGCTTTGAAAGAAAAAACCTGTTTGTTTGGTCACAGAATCTGATAAAACTGCTGCTTGCACATATGCATGCATATAGTATGACAATAAAAAAAAAGCCAATTTAGTTTCGCCTTAACTTTGCCACCACCCAGTTTTGTTTTGCTATCAGATCTAATTCCATAGCTGAATCACTCATGTATGTTATGTCTGTCTCCAGCACTCTGCACTCTTTTCATGCAAAAACTATGTTCAAAAACTATGAGTTTTTATATGAATTTACCGGGGGTCAAAGTCCGCAATGGTCTTGAGGGAGTCAGGACTCTTGAGGAGCTTGTCAAGGAGGCTGAGGATGTCCTGGAAGCGAGGTCTTTTCGAGCGATCCTGCAGCCAGCACTGTAGCATGAGCTGGTACACGGCAGAGGGACAGTCCATCGGAGCAGGCAGACGGAAAGCTTCATTAATGGCCTTCATCACCTATAGTGAGACATAGTTGGGAAAAAGGTTTTGCTCAGATGAAATCTCATAAGTGTAAGGGCACTTGGTTACTGTTCAGAACTAGTGATTTGTGACCGTGTGTACCTCGTGGTTGCTCATGTCCCAGTAGGGCCTCTCTCCAAAAGCCATCACCTCCCACATGACTATGCCAAAGCTCCAAACATCGCTGGCCGATGTGAACTTCCTGTAAGCAATAGCCTCTGGAGCCGTCCAGCGAATGGGAATTTTCCCTCCCTGTAAAAGAAACCACAAAAACCCTTCAGACTGAATGTTTCTCTTTAAGAAATGTCAAGGAAATAATAATTATAAAGTCTAGCTGTTAAAATAAAGATAACTGCAGTGAAGACCTGCTGGTACAAACATTCTTCCGAAAATATTTCATTAAATTGCTAGGTGAACTCCACACATACACTAGTGGTATAAGTGCCCTCTGGGTCATCCTCCAGAACCCGCGACAGACCGAAGTCGGAAACTTTGCACTCCAGGTTGGAGTTGACCAGGATGTTGCGAGCAGCCAGGTCTCTGTGAACATAGCTCATGTCTGAGAGGTACTTCATGCCGGCCGCAATGCCACGGAGCATACCAACCAACTGGAAGGATGACATTTCCCCATCATGGTCCTAAACAATAAGATAGCATGGTTTAAGAAGAAAAGAAAGGAACCTTAAATGTATTTATGTTCTAGGGTATTTCCAGTTTCACAACCTTACCCTCAGATATTTGTCCAATGCACCATTTTCCATGTACTCAGTAATGATCATAGCATGTTTGACTGAAACACATGAAAAAACAGTCAAGAGTTGCAATCCAGAAAAAACTGTTGAATAAAATTTATTTTGAGAAAATCAAATTTTAAAAAAAGCTGATAGTTACATTTGGTAACCACACCCTCCAAGTGAATAATGTTTTGGTGGGAGAATTGGCCCATGATGCTGGCCTCACTTAGGAAGTCCTGCCTCTGCTTCTCAGTGTAGCCTGGCTTCAGCGTTTTAATGGCCACCGCTACCTCTTTGCGTGCAGGAACTTTCAGGATGCCCCGGTAAACCTCTCCAAACTCACCTACAGCAGAGCAGCCCCCATGCATAATACATATGGGTATCAGATAAGCCTTGCCGCACTACTGATTTCACCATTTTCCACAGAGGGATATTAAGTTACATTCTTCGAAGCCATCTCAGATACCATAGAGAGGAAATGGTAAACAAGGCACGTGTTTGAAAGCACCTGGAGGTGCGGACTACCCGAAACTCTAGAGTGGTCAGTGTTTGGCTCTGGCTCTGGGGGAGGGTGAATGTGTGTGTGTGTGTGTGTGTGTGTGTGTGCGTGCGTGCATGCGTGTGTGTGTGTTATGAGGGCCTGGGAATCAGCTGTCACACACAAAGTAAAAAGCAAAAGAGGGCCGTGGGAAGGCCTGCGGGGGAGCTCATAGGGGAAAGGTGACCATGCTGCCCTAATCTTCTCCTCTCAGGGTTAGGGAGGCCTGATCATTAAGGTATATCCAATAAATTGAGAGAGAGTTTGGTTTAAATTTACTGTTGTTTTTGTGGAGGGGCTCATATAAATAAACCCTTGATTAATTGGTCTGTATTTCCACCATTAGTGCTCGGTTCAAACTAAGCAAGAATAGGGTCATGTTGTGGGTTAAGACAATAATGGCAGATGCTCTCAAGGGAGTAACATACTTCCATAAAAAATATGTCCAAACATGCAGAGCAAGAATCTGATAAGAAAACTCTTTTCAGTTTCAGTTGTCACTCCAAGCAATGTGTGTTATAGTGCTTGCATATCTCCAAATAAATAATAGATGAATGAACTTTTTTTTCTGTGAAACGTCCCAGAAATGTGCTAACCTGCTCCTATGACTTTCTGCTTGGTGATGTGACTCGGATGGATCTCGCTGGCAAACTTAAGCACGGCTGTGTTGGGGTCTTCGTATGTATGAGGATCAACATAAGTCTTTAGAGGCTTCAGTTGCTCTGGAGAGAAGAAGATTTACTGAGATGAGTAATGAGATAAAGAGAGAAGACAAATTGAATTTTTTTTTTCAAGTTTATTATATTAACCTGAGCTGGAGAAGTAGGCGTCCTCTGGTCCTTGCCTTGTGTGCGAGTTTTTTCGGCTGCAGAAATAAAGACTTAATGAGTGAAACATTTCTTTACTTAAAACTTAAAAGAGGGCCCGGTTTCAGGGCTGGCTCCATTCAGTTGAGGAAAGCTTTGATTAAAAAAAAAAAAAAAAAAAAAAAACCTGCCTGTGTTTGCCAAGTGGTGACAGGGGTCTAGGTTATCAGAGACAACTACCAACGGTTTGGGTCACCTTCACATAGCAACTACAGTCTCACACCTAAAAGAACCAACCTCCTCTTATCTGGCACAATGTCCGGCCCCGATTAATTTCCTTTCAAAACATGTCTCTAGTTAAAGCACTCATCGAGCAGTTGTATTCAACACCACATTCTTTACTCTGAGTGGTAAGGAATGGATCCAGATAAAAAGAGCGCGAGAGCTATGAAAAGGACGATACTGAATGGGTTTGGACATCTTGGATCATGCAGAGAAAAGCAGAGGGGGTCATGATGGAGCCAAGTGAAAGAGACAAAGCTACAGTGTAAGGAAGCGAAATTGTTTCTGACCGTTTGCGCAGGAGCAGGACCACCACCACGATGAAGAGTATGGCACCTCCTCCCACCACTGCTCCAAGAATCACTGCTGTGTTCCCCACTGTAACAAAAAAACACAAGAAAAAGCATTCGTGCAGGGTCTGAATAAAATACTGGGCTTACCATACCATCATACCAAATATATAACTTAAATTTGTAAAAATGCAAATCAATGTAGGATTTGACAACACAGTAAAATTTCATTGGTTTGAGCTCTGTTTTGCAGTTACCTTCTGGCAGTGTTGAAAACTCCTCCTCGACACTGTTGCTGCCCACATTGCCTTCAGGGCTAAGAGCTTGGACTTGAAACAGATAGACTGTGGAAGGAGAGAGGTCACTAATGTGAACAGAGTTCTTCTCCAGGACTAGCACAGTGTACGTTTTACCGGTCTTCGCCTCATCTTTATCCTGCACAGAGTTCAAATGTTTGTTAAAAGGACAAACTCATTGATAGTCAAAATTATGATCTGTATTTGCTGTGCTCCCGACCTTCTCGCAGTACATGAGCTTATAGCGGATATTGCTGGGGTTGGCTCTGCGAGACACGGACCAAGCCAACGACAGGCTCTTAGCGCTCCTTTCTACCAGGCGCATTCCAGTCACACTTGGAGGGTCTGTATGCAACATGAAAAAATGATGACTGAACTGGTATACAAAACCAAATCTTTTCACAGTCTAATGTAAAAGCATAAAGGCTACAAATGGTTCTTTTAGTTAACCAAATCATTACCAATTCTTACTTGACAGTTACTCATTTCACAGCAAGAAAGTAGATTTTACAGAGGCTAAAAAAGTTCAATATGGTGTTCCACAAGGTTCTGTTTTAGGTCTGTTATTATTCTTCCTTGGGACATGTAACTGGACATTAAAATACATTTCTGGACATGCAATAATTGGAGATGGAAAAAGCCCCTTGACCATGTAATTTACAAACAATACTTTAATCAGTACCTTTAGTTCTATGTTACTGATACATAAAATACCTTTCATGATTTTGCAGTACCTTTCATAGATGTATAGGTCACTTAATATATTTGTACTTAAATTATTACCAGTTACAGATAATATAAGATGCATATACATCATCATTATCATCATCACTACTACAATGCTGACCTGTGTAGTGCAGTGCAGTGCTGATGGTGCTGGTGGCTCTCTGAGAGCTGAGCTGGGAAACCCCACTCCGAGCCTCCACTGTGAATGTGTAGTTCAGATGTGGCTCCAGCTCACTAATGATCACGGAGGTCTCCTTTATGTCAGTATTGCTGGGTTCATAACGCACCTTCTCTCCACAGGGCTGACACACACTGCCCTCGCAGTGCTCACATACCACACTATAGGTAATATCAGAGCGTCCTCCTGTGTCTCCTGGAGGAGTCCAGGACAACTCCAGCTTGCCAATGGCCATCTGGGCTGTGGTAGCAGCCAATGATTTAGGAGGTGAAGGTAAGCCTGTAAATTGTGGCAAGATAAATGAAAAAGATCAGTAATACGGCAAAGATCGGCAAAGGAGAAGCCAACTAATAAGTTAAGGTGGTCATTAGGGTAATTGGTTAGGATGCCATGTTGTGTATTCTCACCCGAGCATGCAACTGTCAGGGGATCCTCTGGGGCTCGGTAAAACCCCTCTAGGCAGGGACAGCTCAGAGCACCAGGGCTTGAGGGGTGGGTGTTCTTTGGACATGGCTTGCAGGCTTCATTGGACACTGAGGCCTTAAAAAAGCTTGGCTTACACTCTGTTAAAAGATCAAACCATACAAAACTTGGATAAGGAATAGAGCAACAACGTTCCTTTGAGAGTGTCTTAAAAACTTCATAATATAAAACTTCTCAAATTCAATCTCTTTTGAAGCCTCTCCTCACTCTGTCTAGATTTGTTTTTGGAAGAAACATACAAGAGTGTACAAATGAAATGAAGTATGACTATGGCAAACATTTGAACCGTCCCCCATATCCTGTGCATACAAGACCAGTCATCCCACATTCCAGACTTCAATATTAAACAAGTAAGGTGAGAGAGCAAACTGAATAAAACCAGCAAACATGTCTATCAACAAAGATTTACAGGTGTCAAAGCTTCTGCATAGACATTCTATATAGGTTCTCAGTGAAACTAAAGAAAACTAAACATGACATGATTGACACACATGGTAAAGCGTAAGGTTTACAAACTTAAAATTAGTCATACATACATTAAACTGTATAAACAGGAAGAGTGAGAAAAGTCTCCTCGGTTCAGTCTAAAAACATTCCACCAAGTGCAGGTCATGTCCTTCCTCTGTCCACTTCCATAGCTGGATCCCCTCCAGCACACACTCTTTCCTCCACTGTACAACTTACAGGCCACTTTATTTTTCCTGTGACTGTCAATTTTGCAGAAGTCAACCAAGAAATCAGCATTTGTATTGCTGTACAATAATGAGAATGCATGGTTGAGTAATTTGTGTATGCACATGAGTGTGAGTGTGTGGTGGTGGAACACGTCCAAAGGAGTAAAGAAAAAATATTTGTAGAGTCAGTGTTGGTTTCGATATGAGGGCAATTTAAAGAAACCTGACTGAGAGAAAGAAGTGGCAGTCACAGAGGAGATGATCTTCATTCATTCATTCAGTTTAGAGATAAACGTTATTGCATCAAAAAAAGCTTACAGCAAATCACTGTTTCCACTTCCTAGTGCCTTTTGTTTAAACAGCCTACAATATTAATTACAAAGTACACCACTACTTCCTCCTCCAGTGATAGTGTCAACTATGACTTTGTTTTGGGTTGGGCCACTTGCTCACACAGGAGGGGTTTAGCCAAGGTATATTCTAGCTCAAATATATGAGGACATGCGTTCTCCAATTTCAAAAGATAATTCTCAGCATGAAAAGAATTCAGCGTGGCAACCTAAAGCCAGTCAAGGCGTTAGCAGCTCCTCCTTTCAAGTCCAATCGTTGTCTTGTTTTTGTGCCAGCTGTTCCTGAGACTTTACTGCAACTTGTTAAGGCGACCCTGCGTGGAGGTGGGGATGGAGAGAGACAGAGGGGCCGACAGAGACGGATAGAAGGGATAACGACTCCTGCTGGGACTGGAATAAAAGGAGGGGGGAGTAGGTGGGTGAGAGAAGAAAAAGACTCGACTTATTCACCACCAAGGGGGCTGAACAGCTGCTGCTGTGAACCCCAATTCACATAGCCACAGCCTCCGCCTCTCTAGCCGTAATCCCCTGAATTCTTGGGTCCCCCTTGCTTGCTTTCGGACGCATGCGAAGGTCTGGCATGGGCATTCACCAGCCTTTTCAGTCCAGACAACAGGCACAGAACACCACTCTATTCGGCTAGAGGCAAAACACTTGTTGCAAATAGTGGAGATGCCACATGCCACATGAATACGTGAGCTGCCTTCTTAATGACGTGGAACAAAACCTGCCTACTTTTTTTTGTGAGAGCAGATATGAAGGCTTTAAGGTGGAGGTTTTAACCCATTTATTAAAATTCACTGAGGTAACAAAAGTAAGAATAACTTGAAAGTTCACTTCCAAAGGGTCAGTCTTAGGAAAGGTTCATTTCCATTTAAATTCGGTTCAAATCCAAAATCTCAGGTTCATGACCTGGCATAACTCTCTCATAACTTTTCACTTTCCAATCTACAAGTCCGAGAGGGGCTTTGTCTTTGTGCACTGGACACAACAGGAAGCAGGAAGCACGAGGCTGACGCTTTGCTTCCTTCCAAGGGCAGCCAATCAAAGCATGTACATGGTCAGCAGGAGAATGTTACCCAGACTCTGGAGAGAAGGAAAGGGGATTGAATTTATTGGCAAAAACACCAAGACAGGTCAGAGGAAAGTATGGAGGTATGACTTTTGAGGAACACAAATTACATCTGTGTAATACAGACTTCCCAGCAGGTCAGGGTAAGGGTGAGATGTGAATCCAGGTTCTGCAGTCTCTCAGCCTGTTTGGCATCAGGGGGATTAGGTCTTAAGAGGCTCTGAGTGACTGTTTGTTTATTGTGACAGTAGCTGAATCCTGTTCTCCGGTGGCCTATTGGGATCTGGGAGCTATGTGGGTTGATTGGGGTGGTCACGGTGAAGACGGATGAGCTGGTGACATTAATGGATGAATGCATGGATGGATGGCGGGTGGGAAGGGGGTGAATGAATGAGTGTGTACATGCTGGTTGGACAACAGGAATCCCTCCAGGACAGGAGTTAGACAGGAGTGTTTCGCATAAGAAAAAAAAGATGGGAAACAAAAAGCCCAGTCATTCGATTCTGCACTCAGGAGGGCTTACATGTGGCCCCAGGCAGCAATGAGTTAAAGTGTCCTGCTCTACTGCAAGCTGATGGCCAAGTAAAACAAACAGAGCGGAGGAGTGAGTGAAGAGAGTGGCCAGGGGCTTGGTACACGGTGGGAGGAGGTTAAATCCAGAAGTATGGGCAGTGGGGGAAAAGAAACACAAATATACACTGAAAAGCATTGACTATATAGCTGGGGGTAAATAAAGAATCAAGATTAGGACAATAAACAGGGAGATCATAATTTGATTTTTTTTTCCTCCTCTGAGACTATGAAACTATATACACTGGACTCAGTTTCCTTTAAGTTCGCTATCAGTTAGCATCTACTTTTGCGATAAGACAGAGTTCCTGATTTTTGAAGTCTTAGATCATCCTTGATGTTCACAATTGTGATTGCATTGACTGTGTTATATTTCTTATCTTCTTTTCTGTCAGCATGGCCTGTTAGAGCAGTCATTTAGTCAGTAAAGACAAAGCTTTGGCTGTGGTGCAGGGGTCAGCTGTAACATGAAGCCAGGAGGAGGCAGGAGATTGAGGAAGGTGCTAGGTATGTCGAGAGCATTAGTCCAAAGGATTATCAGCCCAATGGACCAGCTGTAAGAAAATTACATCTACGCTTTACAATTCCACTCTGTCTTTCATCTGGTCGTTAACGAACACAATAAATGCTCTAATCCTCTTCTTTTCACACTTTTTACTCCTTCTCAGGGAGGAGAAGGAGTGAGAGAGAGAGAGGCAACAAGGAGAAGATGAGTGGGAGCAAAAGGCTCAGGTAGAAGGGCTGGAGGATTTAGTAATTAACAAAAGGACTTAACACAACATAAAGAGATGACTGAATCACAGGAAAGGATTTCAATGAGCTTGTCAAGACTTTCCAAGAAATAATGCTTCATTACAGCCATCTTTAAACATATCTTTCAATTTCCTCAGATTCAGACAACAGAACGGTAAGATTTGATAATTATCTAGTCATAAGCGACTGAACAACAACTAAAAATGTAGCAGATTCACAATAAACATTATGGTTTAGATAAATTGGCCAAGTTTTTGTGAAATAAAGCTTCACTGTAGTTGATTAGGAAACATTTTTCGAAAGCAATTTCCTCAGATTCAAATGGCTGCTTCAAATACCAGTGTAATTCAGTCCAAGCAAACAAATAAACAAAAAATCTCTAATAATTGAAAAATAAAGGAGTGAATGAAAGCGGCAAATGAGTTCAACAATAGAAATCCCTGAGCTGACGAGTCGGAGGGTCAGGGAGGATTAGCGGGCCTCCGGTTTCCGCTGTAGTTCGTCCTGTTGGGGCCACGCGGCACTGACGTGGGGGCAGGAAAGTGCTGATCTCACACCCCAACCACATAATGCACTCTATGCATACACACAGTCTACCCCCATTATATGATTTCCCACACAGGAAACATGTCCCAAAAGGACTCACTTTTTAAAACCCTAAATACCCTTTAATACTCAAACAATACAAACACACCACACATCGTTTTCAAGACACACACAACTGGCAATAGGTTTTTTGTGGAAAGCAGGAAGTGCCGATGAATCAACACTGCCAAATATTATCAAAACTATGTGCTACTTCAATAGGGAAAAATCCTGACACTTTCCCATCTTTCTTTTGACTCATTTCAGGGCAGAAAATTCTTCTTGCCTCTCATTTCATCCAAAGTAACTAACTCCAAATAAGTATTTTTTTAAATCAATCTTCGGCAATATAGGAAGAGAGGCATCATGTTCAAATAACTCAAACAATCATCATTTCCAAGCCATGTGCATTGATATGAGAACTTGCCACTCAGTTGAAGAGGGATCAAAGGCTGCATTTTCATATGAGTTCCCCTCATTAACCTATCAAAAGAAGTTTAACGTTGCCTCAATCTGAAATGTCTAAGCCGTGAGCTTGTCATATGAACAGAAATTGTGGATTTGTACATAACACATGGGTAATTTCCACTTGCTTAAAGTGCTGCCCAATTGGAGAAGAGAACATTAGCCTGAAGGAAAGGTGGGAGTAATTACAGGTCAAACAAGAGCAAGCAAACCTTAAGCATCAGAGATCACCATTGTACTCGACATATTTCCCAAGCTCTCGGCAGCGCACTGGGTGAGAAGCTGATTATATTTACATGCTAAAAGAAGCACAGGCAAATCCTCAGATTTCAGCTCTGCTCCAAAGAACAAAATGCTATTCAGACTCATCTCTCCATCGTCTACGCAGCTCCTTCACCTTTCACCTCCACAGATCGGTGAAACAATGTGCTCCGTGGGCCGGTAAACTCTGCAAACATCCCAGCATGAGGGCTGCACTTAGAACCAGTTTCAGGTTCATTTCTTTATCCCCCTATTATGCTGCGGATCCACAGCTTTTCTCGCCACAGGGCTCCAGAACAAACATTGTCTAAAGACTTCAGGGAAACGGCGGAGTCAAACTAACAGAAGAACTAAATCCGTGGCTATTTACAAGCACCATAAATTTTGATTCTGCTTCTCATATAAGTGATCTACAAGTAAGCAACTTAAATGTGTGTCTCTCTAATTCTGTATAAACACTCATGATTTAATTATGGTCTTGTGTATTTCCTAAATGTTATGATTATAGCAGTTTATGCATAGTTTACACACTTTAAGTAAGCATATGCAATTATAAGCATCTGTTTGTCAACAAGATGCAGACAGATAAGTAAAGCTGTTTATTTATTGTATAACATTTGGCTTTTACAGAGTAGAACTAAATAGTGTAAACAGGGACAAGTGAAACTGGATGTAAAATTAAATGTCACTTGCAGGACCTGGATGTGTCCTCAAACACCAATGGTACACGAGCAAAAATATACAAAATAATTCACATGGAGCGAGCTACAGTATTTGTTTTAACCTAGGTTCTCACAAACAGTTTTTGGAAATGCTTGGTCTCCTTTGCTTGCAGTCATACTTTATAGTACTTGTGGAAAAAAAAATATATGTAATAAAAAAAATTACAGCGTGGCACACTCAGCACATATAGCTCAGAAATTGCCTGGGGGAAAAAAGACAAGCCTGTTTTAATTGTATTTGAATGGACTGTGTTTGTATTTAGCCTACTTGACCACTAATGAAACTTATTTTTAAGATTATCTGGTTTAAAAATTGTTAGACAGAATAGCTTCCACTAGCCAGAAAAGGTTCTTTAAAGTGACGCCATAGAAGCTTTATTTTTTTTTCCTGGGAGCGAAGGGTGGGGGGGGCACCACCACCCCTCAACAGAGGACCATTGAGACTTTCTTGATATTGATAGATATTTGACCATCTCTGGCATCTTAAGGAGAGGGAGTTAGTAATTAAATTTACATTTGAAGGTTAATATGGGTTAATGGTGCGTGTAGGGGTAACACATGACAGTAGACATAAAGGTGCAACAGTAGATGTACAATGAGAAAGAAAGAAAGACTAGTGATTGTAATAACAATTGAAATAATTAAAATGTGCGACACCATCTTTCTGGTTTCTGTGTATGGTACATGTATGCACGTGATTTATTTGCATGTTTATGAGTATTAGAACTATTAGAATATTAGAACCTCTTTCCATAATTATCTAAACATTTTTTGTTGTTGACACAATAACAGATTAATTGTTTTCTACCACAAAAATGCATCCGCATACTGGTTACATTTACAGTATATGGTGGGATTTTTGTAGGCCTAAAGCCAAAATGTTTGTGTAACTACTCCTGTTATATTAAATCACTGAACTGAGCTAAATGTGTGCACTGTGCAGACTTCACTCTTCAAGGGATTTTTTTTTTAGTTCTCTGTGGCAAAATGGTTAAAGATCCATCAATCAAAAGGTTCTTTAGAAAAACCAAAATTGGTTCCCCTATGGAATTGTGGCTATGATTTTTTCAGACTAGAGAAAAGTGTAACTTTTTTCTTTTTAAACTGGTATTTTAATTCTTATCTTTTAGAAAAACACTTACACTTATATCCGTACCCAAGTCAATTACAACCCAACAGATCACTAAACCACGCATCACAGTTTCCACTTAGTCACCATCCGCTTTAATTCCAGTAAAAGAAGAAAAAGAGAAAAAAATAAATTAAAGTTAAAGACCTTCTTTAAAAAGGAATACAAATAACAGCCTGAAAGATTTTAGATCATTATGCCCAAACCGCTCTCTTTATTCCTCCTTGTGCACCTACAATACGGCAGCCAACATCCTTTGGTGGCTTCCAGAAACTATAGTTATTTGTCCAACTGAGCATCAGAGGGCTTTATGGCCTGCGACAGGGCGTAGGCACACTCCACTCATCTTGCGCAATCTAAGCAGTAGGTTGGGCAGCAAGGCTTTGTGTGGTCAACTAAGGTATGTGCGTCTTTATGCCAGGGAGGATTATGAGCATGGAACGGTGTGTTTTATTGGTGGAAAAGTGTTAGTGTTAATACTGAAAGGAGTGTGTGTGTTCACCGCTACTCTGTTTAGGTCCATTCTGCCATCTCATTTGATTGAAGGCTGTCACACTCCTTTACCCAAATATCATTTTTAGTACCCTCTATTGCTTGCCCTTCCTCGTAGATCCATCACAGAGCGGCGGCACTGGCCTGGAGCTCTCCATGGGGAATTCCTCAGGCCTGCAGTAATCAGGGAGGCTTCTTGGTAAAACTAACAGGAATGTACCACAAAAGGTGGGGGCAAGTGGGACCAATAGCTGAAGCTGAACACTGAACTACATTGTTCTGCAACCTTAACATTCCATTCCCCAACCTTTCCATCATTGCCTCCCTCTTGGTCTGTATCAACCTCCATATCTCATGATAGACACCAGCACTCTTGCTTTTCTCCCTTACATTAACATGACTTAATACCTGCCAGAAAACACAGAATTAATAAGAGACATCTCCATAATTGAGAAAGATCTCAAGTTTTTGAATAACTGTATTGTTAAGGCAGTATTACCTGCATCTGCAAGAGTCACAGTTACAGGAAAAGCTTTGTTAAAGAGCTAGGGTTTGCATACATTTGTAATGGAATCATTCTGAACAGGTCCTAGCATGCCAAAACTCCCGTGGACGTTTCTTTACTCACAGAACACCTGAATGTCAAACAGCTAAGCTCTTTCTAGAATAAAGAACCATGGAAAACAAAACACACAAGGAGAGAGAGAAGGAGACACGCTCTGAAGCAGGTTTCAAGCCAATGAAAAACTCCTGCCTTGAGCAAAAGCATTTGCTAAAATGTCACTCACAAAGAATGCTGAGGTTAAGGAGGTAAGAGTTACAACTGTAAAGAGAAAACATGCCTCAATACACAGTACACTTTGCTTCCAGTTAGTGAACATATTGTTTTTTTTAAACATAGTAATAAAAAAACAAGTGGGGGATATTCATGAAAGAGAACTGTCTCAAAATAATGTGTGTTTAAGATCCCTCAATGATGTATGGCTTAGAAAGGCATGTTTTGCTGTCTTTTGTGTTGTTGCAGTATGTGGTTTTGTCTTATCCTTAACTTGGATTTACCAGCGAAAATGTTTTAGTAGGGGGAGGCATATGCTATAACACCAAAATAGAAATAGATATTCACATTTTGCTTATAGTCAAAGCTGAAGTGGTGGAATGCTTGAGAAAGAATTTCAGCCATTTTACTTGTACCAAAGGCAGTATGTATCGAAAACCTCATTGCTGTCTAAAACACACAACACTGTAATAAATGCAAATGCCAAAAATCATGTTGTACTCTAATTTATATCCCTAACCAAAACTTTTGCTTAAATAAAAATCAGACTTCACAGCTGGCAGTCAGGTAGAAATTATTTTATTCAGACCTAAGGTCTTACCTTGGCATGTGTCGTCCACAGCTTCATATCCCGGGCTGCATTGGCACTGGCCCACGGGCACCACCCATTCTCCATCCACAGTGCAGTAAATGCGTGGTTGGTCCTCACTCTCAGCATTTTCCACACAAGCCCCAGCCACCTCCCGCAGTGCCTGGTTCTCGCCCCCTGCCACCGCCACTGTCTCAGGGAACGCTGCCAAGCTCTTCACTGTGGCGGGACATGTTTTGTAGTAAACCCTTACAGAATAGATAGCTACACAAGCCCCAATGTCCTGGAAAGCCAAGTAAAAGCCCTTGCGAGAGAGATTCTCCACCACCTTTGTCTCTGTGTTGATCCTCATATCCCCAATGCCAGAGATTTCATCGGGTGCAATGGTTGCAACCTTGCGGAACTGGCCCTTACGGAAGCTAGTACCAATGTCAGCATCAGCTTCAGAAGAGTACAGGTTGAAGGTTTCTTTGCAGGTAAGCGAGTCTGCATTGAAAGAATTGCAGTCACGCACAAGAAAGCGCATCTCCACAAACACCCGCGTGGCGGTGGGGTGGCGCTGGATGAAGGTGGTACGCAGCCAGTTGTCCTGCTCTCGTGCTTCCACATTGCAAACAAAGTAGTTATAGAGCAAAGTGCCATTAACAGCCTGCTGGCCTATCTCCCACTGCAACCAGAAAAAAAGGGAAGATTCAACTCAGAAACATTCAAAACCAAGATTGCAGAGGAGTAAGGGATGAGGGCAAAAATAACACAAAATGGCCTCAACATGGAATTTTAAGTACTACCAAGGACACTGGACCATTACCCATCATCCTCTAGCAGAAAATAGCATTTCATTCCACCTACACTAAATAGACTGATGTAACACGGGGTAACATCTTTTCAGAGGCAGTTTGTGGGATTTTCTTTCCCCTCCGCATGTTGCCACTGTGCCATTAATTACACGAGAGGTGGGTTATTTTCACAGTGTGTGGCATCATAATAAAATGGCCCATACCATGCAAGTGCAGAGCAAATGCTCGTATAAAAGCTCACTCCCTTCATCAACACAATTCATCATTTTAAAGGTCCCTTATACTCTCTTTAAATGCCAGGCAGCTCATTAAGATTGCAATTAAGCCTCTATAAGACCCAACCATGCTAACTGCTTGCCATGTAAAATCCTACAAGATCCAGAGCTTTTTCCAAACTATCAGAAGCCATGCATTTGTTCTAAATTTCTGTTCAAGGGAGCATGTTTAGAATTTGTTAATGTATAAAAGACAAATCTTGTCCCAAAATCTTGTCCTGGTATGAGAACAATTTGAATTTGTGAGCAGAATTAAACATGACACAAAGCATGATGGCTAAAGTGCATGAAAGCTGGGAAAAGACAGGTACATACATATATAGATAATATGAAATTATACACATATATATATATATATATATATATATATATATTACACATATATATACACACACACACACACACACACAGGTGAGTGTGACTGCACCTCCTTAGGACAAAAGACAACAGAGAATTTTATTTCATACCTACAAGTCATTAACTGTGTTATCACAGATGTTCCTTCATTAGCCCTATTAACAGTAATTAAAAAATAGTTGAATACTATATGTAAAGATGGAGAAAGAAATCAGAAATACAAGTCTGCATCTCCCTTTCTAAATCTGATATAAATATTCCACAACTTGCATGTCTTTATAACAGCTTACAACTCTTTCGTGCCCTTCAGGTGCAATTTTCCTTGGCATGTCTACTACAACTCTACCAGACAGCACACACACTGCCTTCTTCAGATAAGGTCTGGAGACTGAGAAGGTTACAAAATATTGGATTTTTATGTTGATTTTGCTATATGGATTGTTGTCATAGGATGACACGCATTTCTTTTTATTCTTGGAATTGTTTGTAGATAAATTGTGAAATAAAATCCACAAACCATGAAGAAGGAAAACTTTACCACTCAAATGTAGCTATATGTATAAATTGGCAGGAACCATTTACACATATATGGTCTTAAGTTCCCATGAGCATTTTGCTTCCCCAAAACTGTTAAAACCTTAAAACTCATGTTTTAAAAGTGCCACATGCACCTTTAAATGTTAATGACAGTCTTATAACTCTTACAGCTCTTATAGCTCTCCTCAACACAGGGCTTTAAAACCACAATCAGTAAGGTGTAGTAAAGCTGCAGGCCTGCTTTCTTCTCTCGGGAGAAGTACAGGCATGTCTGAGAAGGAGAGGATTTATAGCACAAACCCACACTATCCAATGATTAACACAGCTGAGAAACCCTGAAGAAATAAAAATGAATCTGAACAAACATCGATTAGTGTTTTGATCATATTAGGCCTATACTAAATCTGTGATTACTCACCCCGTTCTGATCAGGCCATGTCAGCCAGCCCAACTCTCCTCCGGATGCCATCATGTCCAGCAGCACCTCTGGAAGAATAAGATAGACATGAAAATGTAATAATAAATCCAGATATATCATCAGCAGGTATCATTTTAATTTAAAATAAATACACTGAGGTTAAATGTTAAGCAATAGATAAACTTCTAAGCTTCTATATGCTGATTTTTATAATAATAATAATAATAATAATAATAATAACTATTTTTGATTTGTGCACTTTGCTCTTTTACATTGACAGTCTACTGTAATTTCCTCTTTCTACAATGGCAATACTTACAAACAATTTTCTCACACAGGCTCCAGGATTCTAACCCTGGATAAAACTTTTCAGGTGTAAATTTTAAATAGTAGTAACAGGAGTACGCATTACTGATAGCGAGCTCAGTTCAAGTGCAAGAATTTGTTTTTGTTTGTTTGTTTGTTTTTGTTTGTTAGTTTTGTAATTTTTTTTAAATAAATTACGCTAAATGTCGTAGCCCTAATGTTTTAAGCAGAGAAAAGAGCTGAATGTTACTTGGCGTGGCTCAGTGACTCCCAGCCATGTGAGTGAACCAACATTCACGCAAAAGGTTTTTTTTTAAAACCAATCCAAAATGTTAACTTACCTTCTTTATTCTGAAGAGAAATAAATACGCAGTTCATAAATACATTGACAAATAAAATTCGCTTTATCCGCCGGTAATCCATTCTGTGTCTGGAGCCAGTTAAGAGCTGTGAGGACCTGAACTCCACTTCACTCCACGCTGAAACTAGCTGCTCTACCAGTTGCGCTTATCGGACTCTCATTGAGAAACACTGAGAACCATAAACCCCGCCCCCTGGAATGTTGAGAACGTTTTTTAATGGTAATTGGGTGTGTCCCCGGGAAAGTTCCCCGCCCACAATCTGTCAAAAGTTAACCTACCTGTAGCCTGTAATTTGCACCCTTATAGCTTCTGGCCACGTTCAAGCAGTTATAACTGAACAAGAGCTTGCACAAGCATCATTTAAGAATCTATCTATCTATCTATCTATCTATCTATCTTAGTGTAGAGGTTTTTATACCCCACGTGACTTTTGAGCGGAAAAAAACCTATACAACCTCTGTTTTACAGATTGTTACAAACATTGTTTAAGAATCTATCTATCTATCTATCTATCTATCTATCTATCTATCTATCTATCTATC
>JAOTRR010000020.1:8078939-8094011 GCA_028570945.1 Gogo arcuatus | reverse complement strand
GGGATTTGTTTTTCTCTGAATAAATTTATTTCAATTAAAGGTTGGGTTTTTCTCAGTTTTTTCAGTGTGAGATGAAGCGACTTCATCAAAAGGTGGATTTCTTCTAACCCTTTTCACTAATCTTTACAAGGGGTGCCAATAATCATGGATGGCACTGTATATAGGAGTAACAATGCACTTCATTAATAATGATAATTTATCAATTATTCCTTCCTCAAACTCCTAGAGCGTCAGGTGCACTTTCCTTTCACAGATTTCCCCAAAACAGAAGC
This sequence comes from Gogo arcuatus, assembly GCA_028570945.1. NCBI lineage: Eukaryota > Metazoa > Chordata > Actinopteri > Siluriformes > Anchariidae > Gogo > Gogo arcuatus. The sequence continues at coordinate 8,093,739 of JAOTRR010000020.1, read as the reverse complement.
ATTATAGAAGTGCTTTATTGCCACCATCTGGTGAGTTCACCATTGCACATTAGGAGCACAAAATAACGGCAACACAACACTATGTTTTTGTACTGTCAATTGGTTTGTCCATTCGCAATTCAAACTGGGCACTAAAATTTTTACGGCATACATTTATCTCTCACATTTTGAGATATTATTATTGGATAATAATATTTATAATTCCAGTACATTTCTCCTTTGGGACACCCTAGAAAATGGTTCTCCAGTTTAATATAAAGGGTACAAGGGTTGGTTTAGTGTACTAACATTTTTTATCACTTCATTATTCTCATTCAGAATAATTATGCTCCTCAAGATAAATATATGCATATGCTTTAAAATGAAATGAAAAAAAAATTCAAATTTAAGGTTTTAAGAAAATGTTAAGCAAGCACTCAAAAAAGTAGATCATGAATGACCATTTAATGATCTGTAGAAGTGTTTCTCAACAATGTTTTTTTAATGTCCTCATAGAGGAACAGAAACACACACTCACAACAATGAAAAAATTACAGACAAAATTTTAAGAGCTGTTTCTTTTTCATTTTGGTGTTTTGATTTTTTTTTTTTTTAATTTGCTTAGAAAAAAAATTAAGTGCCTTCATTGTTTTCATGAGCCATCAATTTGCAGTTGAAACTGCAACATGAGACGCATGGTTTCATTTCTGCATCGCTTTACTCTTAGTTCTGTTTCTTCAGACTGTTTTGTTTTACAAAACAAAATAACCCTGAAAAAAGGTAAAAATAAAATTACGACATACACAGAATAAATGAGTATTTACATCTTGGCTCAGGGAGACAGGCAGCAGAAGAAAAGGCATGTTGAGAACATTTGTACAAGGTTTTTTTAAAAAACAAATTTTCTTAACAGGAAAAAAAAATTAACCACCTCCATGGCACAGGTCAACATTCAGAGGCATATCTAATCAGAGGTCAAACGTGATGTAAATTGATTTAAAAAAAAACAACAACAAAAAAACACATTTTAAGGAGTCACAGAGTTGAGAAAATTTTAAAGTAAAAAGAATATATAACAGAACATAACAGAGATAGGAGACCACAAATATATGAAATGAGTAAAAGTGAAAGCAGAACCTTAAAAGATCCAGTGACAAGTACAAAGTATTAAAAATAAAATTTGATATATTTTTTCCTTTAAAAAATTTGGCACTGAACTGATTAAAAAAACAATGCAATGAGTGATACTGATGAAATTTAGTTTTATAGTCAATGGCAACTTCTGTTATAGATTCATAGGGCCTGCTCTGAAAGTATTTAAATATTTATAATATATACACAGTCCCACTTCACCCAAATTATCTCAAGTTTTGAATAGAAAGAGAATAATGTACATACAATCTCCTACTGAGGCATCAAGTGTAAACTCTACAACTCAATTACTCTGTCCCTTTGGGAAATAAGAGTATACACTGAGAGTTGTTTTTAAAAAGCCATGGAATTACTGACTGGAGACTGGACAGTAGATGCAGTACATACAACAAATTTATCATACATAGCTTTCTAACAATTCTCAAATAAATTTCACAAAATGCCCTCTCTCCCTCTCTCTCTCGCCAGCGTAATCATTTTCATTTTCAAACACACATGGCTGGTGAAAGAAGCATGTTGAAGTAATATGCACCACATTAATATTCAAATCTGTACAAAGTCTTACATATTTGATTTCCATTTTTTAAATTTCCTTAACATAGTGCAATAATTGATCTGTTCCATCTTCTTAAGAAGTTTTTAAAAATAATAAATCACAATCATTATTTCAATGAAATAAAAGTCAACTGTTTCTCAGTCCAATGTTGTTAACTTTAAAAGAGTTTATCTAGGTGTTAAAAATCATAGATACATTTTCAAAACTTTCCAAAAAGCAATGAAAACAATAAAATGATCAGAAAATTGATCATTACAAAGCTCCATTTACTACTGTGAGTTAAATGGATTATGAAATCACAATGAATAAAAGATTTGGTGAAAGAACCAAGAAGAATGAGTGCATGAGTAAAGACCACAGATGAGTAAATAAATTGAGGCATTTGCCAGAATCTTGTTTAGCTGGTGTTGGCATAATTCTTATTTAAGGAAATGGGCTCTTTCTGAAAAGTCTTACACAGATGCAATAACAATCATGAGATGCGGTGAGATGCTGGAAATGCTCTTGAGGAGGTCTGGAGCGATGTGAGACAAGTGGGTCTCAGAGAACTCACAAGGAGGAAATATTTGGACAACATAGGCTGGCTACAGGAGAGAAGGAAGACAAATTTCTCATTAGTAAAGTAGTATGAATTATGAGTAGGTCGATATTTATATAAATATTTGCTTTTCAAAACTCCAATATTCTTCCATTCTAATTGTAACTATTAGTATTATGTATAGATGGGCAGCAAAAACTCCTAGCTGACTATTTGAAGAATATTTTTTCTGAACAGAACAAGCTTAAATGTATGCAGACTGCTCTTCAGCTGTGTTTACCTGATTGGAGCCTGGGTTGGGAACATTGATAATCCCAGCAGCTTGTTTTGCCTGCAGGTATGTGATAAAGCAGGTTTTAAGAGCATGAGTCTGAATGAGGACATCATCTTGGTCCAAACCACAAGGTAACGCCAACAGGAGGCAGTAATCATCCTCAAGCTAGGAATGGAAGCAGAAAATGTTATTGTCACACTCTAGTCCTGGAGACCACAACACTGCAGTGTTTAGCATTCTACCCCATTTAACTCCTAACCTAATTACCAAGGCCTTATAGTGCTTGATGTTTGGTCCTGGAAAAGGGAAACCACAAATATAAATAGGCATGCAGCCCTGATTTTGATAATCTTGCTCTAAAATGTTTCCTCACCATACATATTTACAGCTGCGACCGCATAATCCAAAAGGTATACATATGCATATTTCAAACGTAACTGCAGTTGTTAAAGGAAGCAACAGTGCTTACAGTCATCCTCCTTGCAACTCCCTCAAGTTGGGAAGCTTCTAAACGCATTCTCTGGGCAATGCGAAGAGGGGGACCTCCCTCTGAAGGAGGCAGTGAACGGTGAGCCAGGACATTATTACCAGAAACAAAGTGTAACTGGACTGCAGCACTATCATTCTTGAGTGCCAAGTGACCTTGCCATACAATAGGATACTTCTGCTCAAAGAGAAAAAGACAGATACATATAAATATAAGTATTTGTTCTTAACACACAGTCAACAACCAATGAATTCTCTATGATCCGAATAACTATTGTTAATATAATAAACCTACCTTCAACAGCTGAACCATGTCAACTGATGGGTGCCCAGCATTGTCAGGTTTTATATCAGGTCTTATACTGGATGGTGCTGAAGGAAGTAGTGAAATGAGCCCTGATGAGAGACTCTGAGGTCCCTTCTGTAGAGAGTGAGATACTTCCAATTTGGGTGTAATGGCAGTTGGAGAGGTGTAAGCAGGAGAGGTGGTTTCGCCCTGGATTCGATGTACATGAGACATATCCATTGACCCTGGATGCCTAACGTGCGGCATGGTAAGTGCCGTTTCCCTAAGTGGGCCGCCAGATGCAATATGGGAAGCTTTAGATCTGTGTTCACCTTCCTGAGAACTCTGATAAGGAGAAGAATACATACGATTATCTTTAAATTGCAGAGGTTTAATTTGCTTACTGAAATTTTAAACGTGTGGTTATGAACCTGAATTTTGTGAACATAACAGAACAACTAAAAGACTTTTCCCACCATTTATTTACACTATGATTACTCACCTGAGATGGTGCAATGCCATAATTAGCCATATTAATCCCAATTACTGAGGAACCAGGTAATTGGGAATGGAAGCCATGCATTTCTCTGTAAAATTCAGGGATGGAGCCAGGACTGCCAGGATGTATCCGCTGTACTCCTTGAGCAGAAATGACTGAGGCAGGAGTATGACCAATTACTCTACTCTCTGAATGAGGAGAATGAGTAGACTGTGACGTTTTCACCTCCAATGCCTTTGGTGAGTCTCTCAGAGTCAGTGAAGGATTCTTAACAGAGGGCGATTTTGAAGATGCTGAAGATATATGTGAGGGTGATGACAATGAAGGAGGCTCTGGTGTTTGAGCCTTGTGAGCTTCAAGAACACCTGGGTGCTCTGTTAACTTTTGAGGCATAAGTACACGCAAGTCTCTGTTGTAGTGATCCAAATGCAACCCCCCATGATGTATCCCTTTGTACTCAGGCTGTATTACCACGACATCAGAGTGTAACTGAGCCACAGATGTCCTACGTGTTCCTTGATGAAAGTGTCGCACATCATTTTCATTTGCCCCACTCAGCTGGTCAGCACTTGCATGTTGCTTCAACAGCCTATCTCTCATTATTGCTGGTTGGGGTGTAGTGGAGCGTTGTGTCGGAGAAGAGAGAGTATCTGTGCGTATTCCATAGTTAATTCCAGCCAAAGGAGGAGTGTTCATTCTGACATTTCCTTGGGACAACTGACCAATTGTGACTGATTGTGTGGCATTGGAAGGGTGAATAATGACGGACTGCTCAGGATGATGTACATTTGTCACATAGTTAGGCCCACTTGCCCCCAAGCCTACTGAGGTACTAGGTGGGCAAATTTTAGAGAATGGAGAGGCCAATGTCCTTGGACAGTGTAACTCATGTTTTGGATGACAGACCAATCTATCATTAGGGGTAGCTGGACTTGAAATGTGATTTCCTTGCACAGGGGAGGGGTGTGGACTTAAAACTGGGGTGTGATTGAAGGATTGTGATTGTTTAACATCAGCTTTCACTGAAACAGATTCTACAACAGATGCTTTTTTAATATGTTGCTGTAACATAGATTGATTGTACCTCAAGACTTGATGGCCGGGACTTAAGTGTTGGAATGTTTTCAGAGGAGCACCCTGTGAACCAATATGAGATGATGATTCAGATTTGGCAGTAACAGGACCTTCCTTTTTCATGGAGGAAATGACAGGCTGGGCATTGAACCCCTGGTTGCTTAATATAGCACCTGTGTGTCCTTGAGCTGTGGGTGTCTGGGATGCTTTAGGTGTAGATGGCTGAGGTTGAAGTTGCTCTTGTTTAACATGAGATTTTGAAACAGACTGCTGAAATTCAATGTCAACTGCACTGGCTGGTGGAATTTGGCTAATTTTAGCAACAATACGCTGGGGACCCTCTGTCTTTTGCCCTGAATAACTCAGTACCATCACGCCCTCTGAGGTGTTTACCCTCAAACCAGAACCTGAGCCTGTGTTATTCGGTGTATTATCAGAAGATCGTCCCTCATCAGAGTTTGAGAGTCCATGGTATCTATTATTGTCATTCATGCCAAAGCGATACTTGTGCTTGGGCTGAGACAGTCCAGAGTTACGGTTGCTCAAAGATATATGAGGGGTGCTGTCAAAATCAAAGGGCATAGGAATTCGACTAATGACAGAAGTAGCAGCAGAAGAGATAACTGTGTTGCCCATTTTTTCCTTAAAAATATTCAGCGTTTCACTGGGTTGTGGAGGAGGTTGTTGAGGAGGCACCATTTGAGGTGTAACTGGTGTTACAGGACTGGGTCTATCCTCAAGTACTGAGGATTTTATAACAGGTAAACTCTCATTCTGGGACATTCTGGGGTCTGTTAATGATGTTGTGAGGAGTGTGCTTGGCACAGAATTGCTGTTTAAAGAAGATACATATTTTGGCTCCATTAGGATCTTCCTTAAGGTGCTAGAGCTAGGATCAATATCAGAGGCTTTTGTGTCGGGGGGAACTGCAGTATTTGCAGAGTGGCCGCCTACTACCACAGTGGGTGCTGAAGCAACTACAGCAACTTTGTGTACAGGAGGTATCACTTTCTCTTCTGTCCTCGTCACCCAGTCTGGGGTTGTATGAGGTACCTTAGCTGAATGAGATGGTGTTACGTTTAGACAGGTTGATGGTGGGGTAAGAGCAGGTGCTACTGGTTCTGACAATGGTTCTGGTGACCTTAAATATGAAGGACTATTAGTTCCAGAATGGAAGGCTGATTCTTGAGGTTCAGGCTGATCTATAATAGGTTGCTCGGCCTCCTTTGGAGTGTTTAAGGTCACCACTGATGCAACGTCATTTTTACATGCAGCAGCCACAGTGACTACAGTAGCTGCTGCAGCTGAAGTGGCTGTTTTAAGATTGACACTTTGCATGTCTTCAGGAATAGAGTCAGGTAGTTTAACTGCTGCCAATTCAGCTTCCAATACTGCATGTGATATCACATCTGATTTTTTGTTGGCAGAAACCTTTCGACCTTTGGATTTCTTTGGTGTTTTAAGTCGAGGTCTTCCTCCCTTCTTGGGTACCTCTGATGGTGGACATTCAGAAACAACTGTTGGTTGAGATGGCTTTGAATCTGGAGTCTTATTACCACTTGTCTCAAAATCCCTTATATTCTTTATTACCAAGTCTGTCTCTGGTTCTATGACTTCATTTGAAGTGGGCAAGACAAGTGACTCTGATGTTGGAAGAAGTGATGTGTATGTAGGAGTGTGAAATCCATCTGCATCAGCAGAAATATTCTCAGCAGTAATTGAATCAATTGCAGCAGCAAGCTCAGTTTCACTTGCAGGATTTGCAGGCTTTTCTACCTCAGTTTGATCTGACTCTGCTGCAACAGGTGTCACAACAGGAGGTTGACAAGATGGTTCCTTGTAGGGTGGTGGTTGCTCAACTGCTAGATTAGAAATATTTTCCACTGCTCTCTCTAATTCCATTTGACGGGCAAGGAACACTGCCTCTGGCTCAACAGGGGGCTCCACATCTGTGAGAACTTCCTCCCTCTCATTTGGGCTGAGATGATCCGATTCTTTGAAATATTTTGCAGTTTTAGACTCCTCTTTAACATATAATTCTGTTTTAGTTTTCTTTGAAGGATCCTGACAGTGTTGACTGCACTCATCCCCAGAATACAGTGCATCTTTAACTGCATCCCCACTAAGATCAATTACAAGGTTTTTAAGATTAACTGACTTATCAATAGGAACTGTTTTGGTATTGCGTGTCAATCTTGGCACCTTGACCTTCACACTTTTTTCAGACATCTGTGTTTTGTGCAGCAGATCTGTTTCTGACTTTTTAGCCACTTTTTCCAGGAAGGGAGTCTCATCTTTTGCTTTAACTTGAGATTTCAAGCTTTCAGAGGTATCAACTTCTGATGGTTTGTCTGTTTTAGCTGGTTTTCTGCACTGTCCAGCTCTAACTATTGCCTGAACCTTTTGAAAGCGAGGAGAACGCCACCCCTCTGCAACTTTAGTTAATTCACCACCTTTTCCAGACTCTTTGATACCAGGGTCATCAAGTTCAGGTGTTTTTGTCTGTTCCCCCTTCACTGAAGACACATCATCCACTCTTTTACGTGTTTTTGGTGGACGGCCTCTCCTTGTGCTGGCTGGTGGAGTCAATAGATCCTGCTGTACAGATTCTTTATCAGCACGCTTACGCATGGAACGTGAAGATTCAGCAAAATCTTTGCCTTGCTGCTGATGCACCTCATCCTCATGTGGTGTGGCATAGACAGAACGAACATTCCGACGTTGCCGTGTTCTGCCATGGGGCATGGTTGGGTCATTCATCTGCTCCAAATCTGTTGCATAAACAGGTGATTTGGAAGAGTTTTTGGAGTCAGATATGATATTTGTTACCTCTCCTCTTGGTGATGATGATCTTTTCAGCTTTTCTCTGTCAATCCGTTCACTCTTTCGTATTGCTGGTTTCTCAATGCTAGCTGGTTGACATGGCAGCATAGGTAATAATGCTGATGGGTTTGATTTTGCTTTTTTATTCTTAGTTTGTTTCCGTGCTGGTTGTGTTGGTTCAACCTCAGGTTCAGAGACCACTAACTGCATCTCCAGAGAGGACTCCACATTCTGGTGAGAATTACAATCAAGATATTCTGTTTTCTCTTCAGCCAGCTCCACCTTAAGAGGCACTTGTACATCTTTAAGCTTAGCTGGAATAGGAGACAGACACTCAGCAGGATCAGACTCTGCCTCCAAATTACTTAAGCATGCACCAAGTGTTGGAGGTTTTACATCAGCATTCTGCTTTTCAGCTAAGGTGTTCACTGCAATTCCTTTGTGTTCATAAATTTCCTCTTCAGGCTCTACTTCAGTGTTGTCCATCTTTGTCAAAGGTGGTGTGCTTACTGCATGAGCTGCTTTAATGTCATTCACTGGGCTAGACAATCGATCGGAGACTATTTGAGTATCTTCGAAATTCTCATCTATACCCGGTAACAAAGATGACTCAGTAACAGGATGGGCTGGCTTACTCTGGTGCACAAATGTCTCTGTGGGGCTGAGGAGAGATTCTGATAACAAAGGGCTTGCTGATTTTAAACCAATCACAACATCAGGTTCTTTAGGGGACTGCACTTGTTCTTGATCTGGCGCAGCATTTGTCTCAACTGTCTCAGCGTCAGTGGTTTTTTCAGAAGAGTGTGACTCTTGGTCTTTGTCTTTTTTTTGCTGTAGCTCCAAAAATCGGTTATGGAACAGCACTATGGGCTCCTGCAAAAAGTCTGCACCTACAGTCTCAGCCTTTTCTACAGTGATCATAGCCTTCTCTCCGATTCCAATCTCAGGATCATTGTCTTTGTATTCAAGATGTCGAAGACGTCTTGAGTCCTGCTCAAATATAGAGCTGTGCAGAAAACGAGAGGCAAATAGTTCTCCATTCTCTTGTTCTTCTCGCTTTGGGTTTTCTTTTTTGTCATCAAGCTTTCCTTCAGAATCAGACCGGATTTTCTTTTTTTTCATATACCAGGATGGAATGGGTCTGGGTGTGGGCTCAACTTTCTCTTTGTCTGTGCAATTTCGAAAGCTTGTGAACCGTGAGTCATAGCCAAGGAAAGACCAATTATCTTCCCTTGATGAAGAAAGAGATTTAGCCCGCTCGAGCAAGGCTTTTGTGTCTGGTGTTATTGTCTTATCCAATGCAAATTCATAGAACTTGTTTCTTTCCAAGGAACCCGAGAGTTTGAGGTCCATAACCTTTCCCTCACTTTCTCTTTTGAGAGAAGTGTCCAGCTTTGGCGACATGTGTGTGTAGTCATCATCGTCATCAGAGTCTGACCGAACCTCTCCAGGCTCCAGTTCATGTACAAGGCGCTTTCTAATGCTCTCACGTTTCACAGTGGTACTGGGAAAGCTCATTTCTTTCAGTGTGTCCTGTTTCGTTTTACTCTCCCAACCTATGTCTGTGACAGTGTTGTGATTATTGCGTTTAAATTCATCCCAGTGTGAGTTTTCTGGTTTAGATTTGTCTTTTGCTTTATCAGCATTCAAATGTAATGAGTCAGCAGGCAAATCCTCATCAACTAAGGCAGAGGTAACATTCCTTTCACAATCATCATTTAGTTGCCTGGGACCCTGATAATTGCATTCTTTATTAGTGATAAAATGGTAATCAAATGCTTCTAACCTCTTTCGCTTGAGAGGAGGTGAAACATCAGTAACATCCAGACGGGGTTTACCTAACACATATACAAGACCTTGATGATCAAAGTCTTGTACATCAATGTTAAATGTATTTTCAGTTTTATCTCTATTGTCACAGTCTTGTAGCTGCTGCTGGAGACGATGGCTTTGCTCCATTTGTTTTCTACAGCTTTGTGAGTGGTCCAGGTCAAAAAGTAACCTTTCTTCACTATTCAGAGCATCTATTTGTTGCAATGCAGAGAGCCTTTTAAGGTCAATTAAGTCCTGTTCCATTTCTGAGTTTCTGTCATCAGTCACCTTAAGACTGAGGCACTGCTCATCTTTTGCTCCAAAACCATGCATCCTCTGATCAAGATCGTTTATAGGATCGGTTGCTTCCTCTGCCAGTTCCCGAGGTTGCAGGTCTATGCTGGGACCAAGATTTTTGCTAATTTCTGAGTCTGGCCCTTCACTTGTAGTACTTAAAGTAACCAGACATTCTTTCTTATCAATTCTACTCTCTTGTTTGGGCATCTCAAGTTGAGTAAATTTCTTGTCCTCCTCTAGCCCCTTTGAGAAATGAATATTGCCCAGCCACTTCAGTCCAAATCGCCCTTCATCTGCATCCTGGCTTACTCTTCTCAGGCGATTAGCTCTTGTTGTTTCTTCCTCAAAACGCCTCTTTCGAGCTGCTAAGCGATCAGCATCAGAATTGCTTTTTTCAAATACAGGTTCAGCTTTGAGGTATTTTCTGCCTTTGATTTTGCTTTCTTTGTCTACAATCTCAATTTGGCTAGCCAAACATTTATCTTTTGGCATTTTTCCATGTTTAAGAACCTCTCTACTTTGAATTTCTATACGATGTAGCATAGTCTTGTGATCAGCCAAGGGTGGGGCTGGAGAATGGAGATGATCACTAGCAGCCTTTATTCTTTGTGTCTCAACAATGGCATGGTCAATAAACTTTCCTTCCTTTTCTCTGACTCGTGTTAAATGAACAACACAAGGTGGAAGATCTAGTCTTCCTTTTCCAGATTCTTTTTCTTTGGCCAGTGTTTTGCCAGAATTATGCTGGGCTGCATCAGGGCTAGCATCCCTGTCAGGTTCGAGGTCTGTTTCAGATGATAGAACACTAGGAGATGAAAGTTTTAACTTCCTTATTTTGTGCTTCTCAGTTCTGTCTTTTTCTCCTTTATCCTTACGTCCAGCTCGTCTTTCTTTTTCTCCCCCATTTGCACGATCTGCTTCAAAGAGTGGTCTTTCCTTCTCAAGTTTATCACTTTTACTATACCGGTCTAAACGAATTCTGTCTGGCTTTTCAAAGCGTGGTGGAGAAATTGAGCTGCAACTGCCACTTCTCTCAGATGAGCGACTATAAATATGATGTTCAGAGTCACTAACTAGGCGTTCAGTTAAAACAGGGGAAGCACTGGGGCTAGAAGGACGACGTGGATGAGATGGACTTTGGTTGTGTTCAGCTGTCCGTCGGCTATGATCACGTTCTCTGTCTGTTTCAAAGCGTTCTCTGTCTCTATTGCGTTCTCGCTGCATGTAGCTGTATTTTCTTATGTCTTGCTCATAAGGGTCTCGGTAGTCCCTGAATTCACAAGGTTCATCATAATATCTTGGGTCATAGTAGTCCGTTGTGTAGGGATCCCATTCTGTGTAAAATTCTCGACTTCTGGCAGAATATTTGCGACGCAGCTCTTCTGCGTAGGTTCCAGGAGTTCTTATATTTTCATAGCATGCCCGTTCAGTGGAGAATTCATGATAGAGTGGTCTCCGTTCATCTCTGCAAAAGGAGAAAAAGTGTGCTCTTAAATGTTTTTTTCTAATGATAATGACTTAACATAAAAGTACAAAAAAAAAAAAAAAGATTTTATAAAAAACACACAATTTCACTAACCGACGGTCAGAAAGGATATCATAAAAATCTCTGATGTCCTGTCCTGATGCCTGCATCGAACGGTAAAAAGCCATCTGACTCTCATGGTTGGCAAAGTCAACCTAAAAAAATAATATTGACAGCTGATGAAAAAAAACCCCCAAGAACACTAAGAAACTACAAATGAAAAAAAACACACTATCAAATTAAATAAAAGTAAATTGTAAATTGTATACATGTAATAGCCAAATTTGTTTGTGTACCTTAATTTTGTTACCCCCAATCTTCCAACCCTTGGTTTCCTTTACTGCAGCCTGTGCACATTCAATATTGTTATAAAGGACAAGGGCCATTCCCTTCAGTCTGTCAAATACAACCTAGTGAAGCCAGAAAAGTAAACATGAGAAATGGGAATCACTTGGGGGAAAAATATAGGAAGTGAAATTATTCTCAGGAAGAATGAGTACCTTAACAACATGTCCATAACGGCAAAAATGTCTTGTAAGATATTGTTCTGTAATGTTGGAAGCCAGGCCATCCAACCATACACATGTGGTAGGCATACTTTTTCCAAATCCTAACTGTAAAACAAAGAAAGAAAACAATAATTGTCATTCAGTTTTAGACATCACAATGCAGGCACAAAGATAAGGCATAAGTTCATGATATAGTATATTCTCAGGGCCAAGTGGTAGCCTGGCAGCACAGTTGTAAAAAGGGGTTGAGGTAGGAGTGTTGCTGTAATATCCAATCAAATCTTCTGCACATTTCTACAAGGACCAATGATAAATCTCACATACAGATAATTAAAATAGCCAGGAAAAAATGTTTATACCCAACCCAAACAGTAACACATCCGTGTTAGGCCAATTAAACTTGACCAGCACAACAACAGAGCTCATGCAGATATTTGCAGGATTCATTTGTTAAAAAACTTAAAAATAAGGTACACATTTTAATCCTCACCTTTAACCTATTACTCCCAAGGTACTCGCCATCCATTTTCTTTATTGCTTTGCAGACACTAGCGATGTCACAGTACTGCAGAAAGGCATACTGTGGGGCACCATTTACCTTCTTTATATCAATATCCTGTAGAGGATGGATGAGGTAACCATCATACAATCATTAGCATTTCAATTTCAATTAACTCAAGAAATAGATTGACTGTTAAACTAATGTGAGAACAAAATACAACACTGAGCACATATGGCAAAAGCAATTTTTCCTATTACTTAAATCCAACTTACAACAATGTCCCCAAAGCGCTGAAAGATGTTAAGCAGGTCATGGTAACTTGTTGTCTTCTCTAAATTTCCAATAAACAGTGTTCGCGTAGCTTTGGGATGAAATTCATCTATCCGTTCATCAAGTGGCCGGAACTCATTCTCACTTTCGGTCTCTACATGCCAAAAACATGGACATATAATTAGCACAAATGCTGCAATCTATTACATACAATACATTTTTATTCATTCTGTGAAATGATTTAAAGAACAATACGTAAATGTGTGTAAAATGTCAGCTGAACACACTCATATATTACCAGTCAATTTACAGAATTAAATTTACATAGCTCTGGGTATGAAATAGTTTTTCAAAACAGTGCATTTTATTCATACAAATATTATACTGACAGCGAGTAAAATATCTCTTATTTAACAGATTAACCTAAGACAAAAGAATTTTTGTCTGTATCCTTTTTAACATTCTCTATTAAAAAGGTATTCATGGCTACCTTTAAAAAATACTAACTCACCAGGGCCAGTCCAAGCAGTAACATCAATTTGCATCCCAAAAAAGAGTTTCCCCTTTGATGCACTAAGAGCTTTTTCTTGGTCCTCTTGCTGACGAAAAAAGACAAGTCCATATCTTTCTTCAGAGGCACCATGAATCTGAACTGATGTCACTTTTCCATGCTTTTTAAACTCATGGAAAAGACCATCTTTCAGACTTGTATCTGAAATTTAACAAAAAAATTGTCACAAACATGATCACCATCAGTATCATGATCATAGAATAATCCCAGAAGTTTACCTGTTGAACGCACAGGGAGGTTCTGCACTTTGATACCATAACTCTTGCGGGGCTCATCTTTATCAAGTGGAGGCAGAGGTTGAGAGGAAGGAGCTGGTACAGCGGCTGACTGAACAGATCGAGCTGGAGACTCATCACTGGAGCTGCTACTGGATTCACTATTTATAAAGCACAAAAACCCTGTAAATATTCACTGTCAACATTCAATATTTTAACTTTTTTTCAACCTTAGTCTTAAATTTTTTGTCAATACAACAGAACCTGTGGGGACCTAAAGCAAAACAACACATGTGAATCCTCAAAAACGTTAGCACAACATGAAAAACTGCAGAAGTTACAATCATTTTGGAATATTTCACATTTTCATTCATTTATTCTTCATTTAATTATCTTCAATAATCAGTTTATCCTGGTCAGGGTCATTGTGGATCCAGAGCCTGTGGGTGCAAGTTACAAATACACCCTGGAAGGAAAGGCAGTCTATTGCTGGGCATCATGCACACACATTCAGACCTAGGGACAATTTAGAATAGAAAGTCCCCCTACTGACATGTTTTTGGGAAGTGGAAGAAAACCCATGAGAACACAAGAACAACATGCAAAATTCCACACAAACAGTAACACAATCTCAGGATTAAACCAGGAACACTGGAGCTGTAAGGTGGCAATGCTATCATTCTCTTAGCAAACAATCAAAGGTGGAAAGACAGCAACAATTTTATATTACTGTCGTATTTACCCTCAAAGGTGTTCATTACAATACCCAGCAGGCATTATACAAATACCTCAAGGAACCAATGTAAATCCTCACAACAAGCGGCCATTCATTATTACTTTAACCCTTACCAGTAAGAACTACTATCTACTCCTGGAATACTGGTGGGTAAAATTTTAACTTGTCATAGACTGGGTTGTATTATACAACCCCAAATCAGAAAACCCAAGATATTTCATGTTTTGTCTGGTCAACCTCATTTCAATTGTGAATATAGATCCATTCCTGCATTTCAGGCCTGCAACCCATTCCAAAAAAAGTTGGGATGTGGGCAAATTAGGGCTAGTAATGAGGTAAAACAATTAAATAATGATATGATTTGAAACAGATGATGTCAACAGGTGATTGTAATCATGATCTGGTACAAAATCAGTACCCAGGAAAGGCCTAGTCTTTGAGGAGCAAAGATGGGCCGAGGATCTCCAGTTCGTCAACAAATACATGGGAAAATAATTGAAATGTTTAAAAAGAATGCTCCTCAAAGAAAGATAGGAAGGGATTTGTATATTTCACCCTCTATGGTGCATAATATCATTAAATGATGCAAGGAATCTGGAGAAATTTCAGTGTGTAAAGGGCGCAAGCCTAAGCCGAATACCTGTGATCTCCGATCCCTCAGATGACACTGCATCAAGAACCGTCATTCATCTATAG
>JAOTRR010000020.1:7937677-7949458 GCA_028570945.1 Gogo arcuatus | reverse complement strand
GTTTTGCTAACATAGTTAGCTGAAAGTTATCACTATGTAGGGATATGTTTCAGCGTTCATCTTTGTGGTGTCTGTCTCCCTGGCAATAGATTTGATCTTATCTGATTGGTTGTTGCCAACTGTTCATTGCCCTGATTAGTCTCACCTGGTTGACCGTTGCCGGCAACATTGCCCAAAAAGTTGCCCCGTGTATCACCACCTTTACTGTTACACTGACACCCAAGACACCTGTGAATGAGCTGTTACTAAAGCAACAATGAGCGCATTAATATTAATCTGTGATTTGAATTACAGCCAGCACTACTGTCACAGCTGTTGTTATAGTAAATGAATCAACACCTCAATCAGATCAGCAGCGCTCTGATATAAAGCATTTTAAAGTCGGGTTACCCAAAAGTGAAATGAAAAGAAAATTTCATTTAAAGATTCTACATCAATTCCACTGAAAGACGCCAACACAATGAATGACAATGTATTTATTTCATTTGCATTTATTTTAACGTAATAAATCAAAAATTATAAATGTGATCATGAAAACTGTTTTACCTGCCTTTATTCATACATTATAGCTGTTATTGCAACAGTGTTTGTTACACTGGCTAATTAGCATAATCTTTACAGAAAACTGAGACAAGTTTAGAAAGCTTTCTTAAAGTTCAGGTGTTAAATTATGCTATAGAAAGAAAACCCAAATCAGATTTTTTTTGTTGTTGGTTTGGTTGTTTGCCAGAATTCAGCTGCAGCAACGTTCAATGGGTTTTTCTAGGCTGCCTAACATATTGTGCAGCTCACAGTCATTAAACAGAAATGACTCCAGGGACTTTATTTACTTTTTAAATTAATGTGCATGAAATTCAATGATAATGAACACATAGTCCCATCTGAAAGTACTGGAACAAGGCCAATTCTTTAGTTTTTGCTATACACTGAAGACATTTGGCTTTGAGATCAAAAGCTGAATATGAGATGGTAGATCAGAATTTTAGCTTTCATTTAATGATATTTACACCTAGCCATGTTAAACAACTTAGAACATGGCACCTTGTGTTTGAACCCACTCGTTTTTCAAGTGATCCAAAATATTGCGAATATGTGACTGACAGGTGTTTCTTGTTGCCCAGGTGAGCCCTGTTAGACTGATTGTTTAATCAATTAATAGCTCTGAATGTCTACTCTGTGAATGTTTACTCATTTTGAAGCTGAGAAAAGCATTGCACAAGCATTGGGCATAGCCAATACAAAAATCTGGAATGACCTGAAAAAGAAAGAAACCACTGGTGTACTACCAACCAGACATCAAACAGATCGGCCAAAGAAAACAATAACAGTTAACATTGTGAGAGCTGTGAAGAAAAAAATTAAAAACCAGTCAGTGACATCACCAACAACCTCCACAGGGTCATGGTGAAGGTATCACATTCCACCATTCACAGTAGACTTTGAGAGCAGAAATATAGAGGCCATACCACAAGATACAATCCACTTGTCAGCAGTAAGAATCAAAAGACCAGATTGGAATTCACAAAGAAATACAGAGATGAGCCACAGAAGTTCTGAAACCAAGATTAAGCTGTACCAGAAAAGAAAGGATCTGCACATGATCCAAAACATAGGCGCTCATTGCTCAAGCATGGTGGAGGTGGTGTCATGGCTTGGGCTTGCATGGCTGCTTCTGAAATGGGTTCACTAATCTTTATTGATGATGTAACTCATGATGGCAGCAGCAGAATGAATTCAGAAGTCTACAGAAACATTTCTGTTTGCCAGTTGACAGAGAACTGCATCCAATATAATTGGGAGGATCTTCTGAGCCAAAACACACTGCCAGCACAACAAAGGACTTCATCGGGGGCGGGTGGAAGGTTTTAGACTTGCCAAGTCAATTACTACACCTTAACACAATTGAGAATGCATTTCACCTACTGAAGAGGAAACTGAAGGGAGAAACCCCTAAAACAAACAACTGAAAGAAGCTGCGGTACAAGTCTGGATATGGCATTTGACAGACACCCTTATCCAGAGCAACTTGCATTTATTGAACTATAACTGAGCAGTTGAGGGCCTTGCTCAAGGGTCCAGCAGTGGCAGCTTGGCGGTGCTGGGATCTAAACTCTCAACCGTCCGATCATTATGTCAGGAGCTACGAGTGCCCTGAGAATACTGCAACAGTTTGGTGATGTGAGTGGGTCACCAGCTTGATGCAGTCATTGCAAGCAAGGGAAATGCAATCAAATATTGTGTTGTTTACTTTAAGGCTCTGTTCCAATACTTTTGCTTACCTTAAAGTTAGGTGGTCTGCCACTAAAGGTGGCATTTACTAAATTGTGTAACACATTTATATGTAAATATCAGGAAATCGCCTTGTTGTTTCAATACTTTCAGAGGGGACTGTAATTGTAACAAAATTCCTACAAGATACTAAATCTAACCTTTGTCCTAGCCTTTCTTAAAACATAGAATTTTATCTTTCCAAGGTCAAAGGTCACTTGGACTACATGCGTCAGATGGACACTATCCTCGTAGCAGTTGGTGTTCCCACCAAGGAGGGAGCTGGAACTACACCTGGCCATTCTCACCCAGTGATGTTAAGTGAGGGGAAACTTGACACTCCAGAGGCCCAGCCCAACAAAGAGAATGGACAGCATGAGGAAAACCTTATAGAAGCTTCAAACAAAAGTGAGGAGACTAATGTGAAGAATGAATTCACAGAGACTGAAGGAGAAGAACATAGTCCTGGGAAAGCGCAGGAGAACGGCTGGGATATTCCAGACATATCTGACTTACTAGAATCATTAAGTGTCTCCAAGTCTGAACAAAAGGACAGCAGTTTTTTCACTTGCACTGAGGATATTGAAGGCTCACACCGTCAGTGCACACAGGAGGAAAAGAGTCAAAGTGACACAGACAGTGAGTGCATTTCCTGGGAATGGGACGCCAAACACTGGACTATTGAACCTACAATCACACACCACTCTAAAAGAACTGAATGTCCCACACAGGATCAAGTAGCAAAAGGCAAACAGCCTTTTTCTGCAACACTGCCCACACAATCACTTCATAGCCCTGTCACAGAACACACAACGACAGCGCACATGTATTCAGATGAGATTAACGGTTAAATCAGTGCCTCATGGTCCTTGTACTAGAGTACCAATATGCTGCTGTTTAGTGCTCTTTTTTTTTCTTTTTTTCTTTTTTTTTCTGTGAAACACCTGATACAACTTGACTGCTAATTATAAAGGCTTTCAAGAGTTGGTTCAAGTGTGTTATAGCAATAAAAACATTAAAGTAAATGAAGCAGGGGTGCATACTGGAATAAAACAAGCTGGAATTTTCTTAAACTTGTCTCATTTAATTTAAAATAATTTTTGTGTTAATTTCTGCTGACACTGTGAAGTGGACACAGTTTATTTTGTGCAAACTCTATTCTGGAAATTAGGGCTACACCATGTGTTGTTTGTCTGTTTAAGAATCCTGAAACATTAAAATGAGCCCTATCATTTTTATTGTGTCCTATGAACATTCTGACCAATCATAGAGATTCAAGATGTTTTCTTTGTGTTCACCAATTCGCATATCTTCATGCAGATTTAGTCTAAATCATTTCCTGAAAATCAGCATGTGTTAATTAAAAAACTTATGGCTTAACCAACAACCACTTGACACTATGGTGGCTATTAGTTCATTTCTTTGACTCTGATTTTATCTTCCATCTGCTGTTGTGGTTATTATGGCAATTCTAGTAGCAATACATTCATTGCTGACTGTGTAATTCTGTTTTAAATGCATCCCAGACTATGTGCGTGCTCATCCGCACATTGTGATGCTGTCTTGGTTTGGTTCTCTTAACACCGCCCCCACACGGCTTCAGCAAGTGAGATGAGTTTAACATGCGGCCTTAATAGAATGTTAACGCTTACCACCATGTTTTCTTTCTGTCTTAGTTCATGAAGTGTGTAAGCTATATGTGTTCATATGTCCACGGGGTGTCATCAATCTTTTTTTTTTAATTTGCTCAGTCTATCAGCAGTGGAATTCTCAGTCCAGTGTATCTACCTGGTTGGGCAAAAGTAAAGGCAGGTGAATCTCGGCGTGTTCAGCATCAAGCAGGTTTACAGCGTCTGTGGCTGTAGCAGGAGGCTGTGGCAGGTCGGAAGCAGTCGAGGGTGGCTCTATCTGTAACTGAGGCTCTCCTGAATTGCGCAGAGAAAGGGAGAGCGGAGGAGACAGACGTCTGGGGACATGAGAGGAACAGCAGCAGGGCAATAGTCGCCCCAAGGCTCTCTTAAAATCCCGCATGAACAGCGGGTAGATAATAGGGTTCATGGTGCTGTTACAATAGCCAAGCCAAGTAATGGCATCAAACAGAGAAGGAGGCACGCACTCACACACAGCCTAAAGAAACAACACACAAAGGTCACTTTGAGGAGCAAGAAGGGGGTCAATATACAGAACAGGCTAGAAGAATGGAAAAGGTCACTGATGTCTAGTGTATGCAGAGAAAAGGTGAAGGGGAGGCTTGAGGGAAAATGAAAAGGGTAGAAAAGTGTGTGAGAGAGAGAGAGATTCACACACCATATTGAGTGTGAAGGAGGGAAAGAGACAGACGGGACCCAAAAACACTCCATGCTGGCGGTGTTTTCTGTGGGCGAAGAGTGTCAATGCAGATGGGGGTGTGAGCTGGTGGATTAGTGAATGCAAAATGGGTCTAATTAGGGAATTTAAATAGGGGAGTTTATTTGTTTTTCAAACATCAGACCATCATACACTGTTTATGAGCTGGCGTTGATGTGTGTAATTAAGCATAATTAGAAAAATTGTGTGACTTTCAAGCAAAGATCAAAAAAGGTCAAAAATCAGATGTGGAACAAATGTCAACACAATTTTTAATGAACAAGGAGTTGGGGATGCCTACCTGTGCCATATTGGTGATGAAGAAGGGCAGCCATGCACTGAAGAACAGTCCCAACAGCACTCCCAGTGTCAGACTAGCCTTCAGCGCCTTCTTCCCCTGTCTGTGAGCCAGACGCCGTTCACTGTTTACCGACAGCTGTGAGAGGGAAGTCATTCAGACCGACTTGATTAATGTCATTTTTCTGAACTGAGGCATGTTCTCTAAATTGGCAGTGATTATGTCCCCGTTTCTCGGAAAATTATTTTAAATATTCTGAGTTGTTCAAGCACATTATGAAAATGCTCTTTGCATTACTACTTCTTCTTCTTCTTCTGTTTTTTAAAGCCCTTTCAAGGCTCTCCTGCATAGTTTTTCTGTATTTATATGAAGGACATCGTCAGTAATTGCTGTACTCTTTACCTTTATGTACTGGAAAATGCAATAGAAGAGCAAATAAGCAAGGCTACAGCAAGGGCATATGGTTGCATAATTCACAAAAAAATTGTCCAACAACTTTACCTTTTTTATTTCACTTTGCCTTAGTTCACCTGTATCCATGCCAAGCTTCCCTGCTCTCACTTGCTTAATTGCCTGATTTATGTTCTCACCGGAGCCTGGCGCATCACTGGAGGATCCTGGTGGCTGTAGTCGTCTACTTCTTGAGCAGCGTGTCCAAGTGACGGAGGACGGGACGGTTCTCCAGGTGAATGTTGTGGGTATGGAGGATATGTGAGAGCTTCTACTTGACGTGCCTGCCTCCTTGCGGCCAGCAAGATACGACAGTAAGTGAAACAAATGGCTGTCGATGGAAGGAAGAAAGTGAGGAAAGTGGCAACCAAGGCAAAAGGCAGAGTGACTCGTAGACGGCATTGTAAAGACAGCATGCCTGAGTTGGAGAGCTGGAAGTATGAAGCTGGGTAGTAGGAGCTCAACCATGGGACTGTGGTGTTAATCATGCCATGCCCAGAGTGGTCCTGCGTACGGCCTAGACTGTGCCAGTCCATCTCTATTGGCAGGAAGGAAGTTAGTGCTGCCAATCCCCAAGCACCACCCACAAGCAGCAAAGCCCGGGGAGGGGTCATGCGCTGTTTGTAGCGTAATGGAGAGATAATGAGGAGATAGCGATCCAGGCTGATCACACACAAGTTCAGGATGGAGGCGCTGCAGCACATGACATCAAAGCAAAGCCAGACAGGGCAGAACCCAGGAGAAAGAACCCAGGTGCCGCAGAGAACATTCAACATGGCAGGTGGCATCACCACCAGAGCTACCATCAAGTCAGATAGAAAGAGGGACACAAGGAAGCAGTTTGATGTGCAGCGTAGTGAACGGTGGGCGAACACCAGTGCTATCAACAGGATATTCCCACAAGCTGTCACCAGAATAATAAGGGACATAATGACCGCCAAGAGCCATGGACCACTTCCACTGATGCTCCACACATTATTGGTATGGATGCTGCTCCTGTTATGATCCACACCTTCTGCCAATGAAAAAGTGGAGTCACTCATCGTACAAATCCACCTGTGGCACCTGGTCTCCTCTGTTGTCTTTCAGCCACATGGAGATAAATTGCCAAAACAAATATTTCCAAAGCACCTTGGTCAGAAAGTCTGCTGGTCACATGCCTCTCAGGTGAGCAGAGATAGCATCCTGAATTTGGAGGACTCTCCTCCGGTCTCTCTCTAGCATGGTTAGATCAGTTTCCCGATGTTGCATTCAGAAACTGAATAATTCAGTTCAGAGGAAAGCTGAGTGGTAAAATTGCACATTTCCATGTCTGTGTCTGGCTTCCTCCAAGCTTAGCACCAGTGTGAGTAATCCCGTGCTTGTCAAGTGTGTTTCAAAGCAGCGTGTCATGATGACACATATTGGGGGAGGGCAAGTAAGAGGTGGGCTTCACTGTGAGAATGTGTAAGAGAGAGAGAGGCAAAGACACAGGACTGTGAGAGCACAAGAATCCAGTGTTTTATACATGTAGCACCTTTTTGGTCAATAAAAGAATAATGGTATGCAATTTATTGGTATAAGCTCCTTGTTAATGTCTGTGCATTTGTGTAGTGTTGTATCTGGGACTGTCTACAGGTTTGTGTTAGTACACTTTTTTTTTTCTCCTTCTCGCTCTTAATCTCTGTGTCTTCCACTCCAGTGTGCCTCCTAACTGAGCATGCTGCTACCAAGGACAGAACGTGTCTGAGCATCACACTTAATGCATGCTTATGCACTTTCACAGTCAGCGCTAAGTCCGAATTAATGGAGAGGGGATTTTTTTAAGACTAAAGAATAATTTAGAAGCAGTGGGTTTATGCAGAGGATTTTTGGTTTTCAGGTACTTCACAAGAGACTTTTTTCTTTTATTTTCTATAGTCACGTTAGGATGTATTTTTCCATCCTCTTTGTTATATCTAAATTGAGCAGCTGAATGTTTCTAGTGGAGTAAATTAGCAGCATGGGAAACAGTAAGCAATTAGATAACTGAATTGACCCAAGGAAAAGTCTAAAGAAAAAAAAAAAACCTAGTTACACTCCTGTTATACTTTTTTTAAACTTGTAATTAGTTTTAGTTTGAAGTAATCAGAAAATTCTGTTCTATGAATCCAAATTAATGTTCAAAATAACGTGCAATTACATGCAACATCATTGGTGTGTTATAATAAAGAGGTGCTTCACAGGTTAACACTTGAATGTGGAGACCAGAAGCAGCTGAATACTTATCACCATTCCAAAAAATATTGTTCAGGATGGTTGAAAGTTTCTGAGCAAATGCAATGTTTATATTATATAACAACACAGTAGTAAAATATATTAAAGAGGACACAGAGATCATTTCATAAAATAGTGTTTTATAAGTGCATGAGCTCCACGGCATATTCTCAAATCTACATAGTCGACCAATATCGTTATAAACAAACAATGTGATTAAATGAAGACAGACTGTGTGGTTCAGGCACAGTGTTGTTGGATGGTGAGGAGAAATCTGCAGAAAGATATTTGTCAGTTGCCTCTCAAATAAACAACAAAACAGATGAAATCCTGCACTGGTCCAATGCTACTGCTCCTGCAACAAAACAGAACAAAATGGTCGATTGTTACAATAAATCATATAAGCCTACGTTATCCTGTCAAAACACATGGACAATAAACACACTGAAACAACAGGTCTTATTCAAGACTGCTTCAGTGTTGTGCTCCCGAAAGGGAGCAAAATTACAGTGCTTTGTGTTTATTCCAAAAATATCAGCCGCTTGGCCTGAACAACATGACTCACTGTACTGATTCTATTCTTCCAGACTACTCATTTAAATTATATGAATCATGAAAGATTTGATTCATTTGATTCACCTTCCAGAACCATGTCCAGAAATATTGAATATCAACTAGTCAACAGTAATCACAGCTTCATTATACTACTGTACAGGGTCTATACTCATTAATTAATTAAGTAAGTACTCCTGAACATTCATGCAATTATCCAATCAGACAATTATGTTGCATCAGCACAATAAATATAATCATGCAGATACAGGTCAGGAGCTTCGGTTAATGTTCACACCAGACATCGAAACGGGGAAAAGTGTGATCTTTGTGTCTTTGACTGTGAGATGGCTGTTGGTGCCAAATGGGCTTGGTTTGAGTGTTTCAGAAACGGCTGATCTGGAATTTTCACATACAGCGGTTTCTAGAGGTTATACAGAATGGTGTGAGAAATATAAAACATCCAGTGAGCAGCAGTTCCATGGGTGGAACCACCTTTTTGACGAGAGAGGTCAAAGGAGAATGGCCAAGCAGGTTTGAGCTGATGGGTAACTCATATGACCACTCATTATATAACCACATTAAATATGATGATATTGAAATATTTGTAATGTTCAGCAATTCTGGTGCTAATCTGTTGATTGGTGCTGTATTTTCGTTATTCCTGCGAGTATGGAGTATGCTAATTCAGAGACTAAGTCTGAAATTGAGGGGGGGGGGGTTTAACCTGAAAAATGCAACACTGGCACACTTGTGTTGAATAACTTTGGGCACTGAAAAGAGCTCCTATGAATTAAGACAGTCATTAAAATAATCCAAGCTTCCAATAAAGAACAAATGTTTTTTTGAAAATGTTTCTTCTTTGTTCTAATGTGCCTTTTCAATGACAATCTTCTCTGTTATTTTTTTCATCGTACCATATTTAGTTCTTGGTGTGTAAAGACTAATAAAAACACTGATAAAAAGTGTTTAAAATAAAAAGATCTGCATGATTTTGTAGAAATATTTCGTCCAAAAATTCAGACTTGGTGTGAAATTAAGGCAAAGTTTCACCAAAGGTACACAATGTCTGGACACTAATTCATCCTGAACGTATCTAGTTTGACTAGGCATGGCAGTTTCTCATCAGGTGTTAAATTATTGATAGAGATTCTTTGTGGATGAAAAATCTCATTGAACTGCATGGCTTCTGTGGGAGTTTCTCTTTTGGTTTTCTCCCACATCAGGCCACACCCCCATTCAGAGATGCGTTGCCTACTGGATCTGTGCAAATCTTGTATTTCTTGCCCCTCTCCCTCCATATCCAAAACAGACAGAAAGTTGACACTGAAGTACTGACATCAAAAAAATACCGTCATCGTTAAAAAAATAAAATAAAGTTTAAAAAATGCACTGAAAAGGGCTGATATGAAGCAACAAAGAAGGTTATCACTGAAAAGGAAAATCAGAACAAACAAGAAACATTTTCAAAAAACATTTGTTCTTTATTGGAAGCTTGGATTATTTTAATGACTGTCTTCATTTTCTGCGCCCACAGTTAATATCAAAACAAGTATTTCAGTGCCAACATTTTTTTTTTTCAATCAATGCTGATCTTTTTTTTTTTTTCCAATGCCAAACAAAGTCTCTGATTTAGCTCCATACGTGAGCAGCTAGTAGTTGTGTGCTGCACTGATGTCACAGGGGTACTGTACATTGCTAGCTAAATACATTTTGGTCACCATTGAAGATCACATTAATTACAAAGACTATATCAATATAAAGATTAATATGCAAGATGTTCGTTGTGGGGTTTTTTTTTTTTAAATTGGACCAAACAGAAAACGAGAAAAAAAGTATTGATTTCACACGGCAAATGGTTTATAAGTGTGAAAGTAAACTGACTGAGGCTTCGTTAACAGTCATCTGAGGTCAAACTGAAACAATTACATAAGAATGACAAGAAGCGCATGTCAGACAGTTGGTACAGCACAAGAGTTGAGCTTTGATAGGAGAAACTAAAGACAAGGAGAGTATAAAGAAAACTCCAAACCAACACAGCACTCCTTTAAGTGACAGGCGAGTAGAAACACCTCCATGTCCTGACTCACCCTACACCAAATCACAGCCGTGCCGATATTCAGTATAACTGCACTCTTCTTGTACGATATTGTTTAATTCTAATAAAATGCGATTCTATTCTTCCTACTCCATGCGATACATGATTTGATTTGTAAATGATGACACAATGACTATGCAAATTTGCTGCAACGTCATCTGGTGACTTCTAGAGCCTTTTTGGGTCTGATTTAGCTACTTTCCCCTTAAAATAACTTTTCTCATCACTATCCTCCAGTGTTATACTGACCTTAGTAACATTGCTGTGCAGGAGATATGGAGACCTCAGGTCATTCTGGCAGTTGGAATAAGCCATGCCAAGTCCTGCTCCGGCGCCAAATGCGATTGGCATTGTCCTACCTGTAACCACAGTTCACATGCTGTCACAGTGCTCATCATTACTAGTATAACTAACACAGTCTAATTAATTCTCACACAGAAACACTCACGTTTGAAGAATACCACAGAGAAGACGATACCTAAACCAATACCAGCACCTGCAGAAAAAAAAATACTGGTTTACATGCAAAATAGACACTTTGTTATTTAAAAAAAAAAAAAAAAAGTCACATATAACTCCAAAAGGAGTTTGTGAAAGGAGTATTCATTTATCACGCTGGGACGGTGCTAATGTCTAGTAAGTCAGTGTTTATTAGTAGTGTCTACTAGTAAGTAGCTAAACTAGCTATATTCACTACCAAAACATACCATGTAGTGAACACATTAAGTGTAACCTTGATCTGAAGCACTTTAATCGGTTCATTAGCGTCCTAACACACATGAATCGACTCCCACAGCAGTCAAACTACACACCTCTGCTAAGCAGCTAGCATAACCCTGACTGATGGTAACTATCATTAAGCGATGAAGGCTAGTTTATAATGATTATATGACACTCTTACCAACTTTAATAGCGCAGTCTGCAAGGCAGCGGTCCCATTTCTGCCCCAGTTCTTTCTCAGACATGCTGAATTTGATAATATTAGCAGGTGAGGTCAAACAGACTTTTGAATCAGAAGGCTAAGCTGTCATTTTTTCCCCTGAATGCGAGGTCACATATACAGTACAGCACTACTGCCACCTGCTGGACAGGCGAGGGAAAGGCGCTTATAATAAACCATACAATGCTGCAGTCATGACTTGTCTTTGAGGTAATTACATTGGAATTCTCGATTGTACAGCAAGTTGGTTTGAATTTGTAACATGCTTTATTTGTTATTCTTAATTCTTTACTGCCAGAAACAATGAGT
Organism: Gogo arcuatus; assembly: GCA_028570945.1. Classification (NCBI taxonomy): domain Eukaryota; kingdom Metazoa; phylum Chordata; class Actinopteri; order Siluriformes; family Anchariidae; genus Gogo; species Gogo arcuatus. Next base: position 7,937,962 of record JAOTRR010000020.1, on the reverse strand, counting down.
ACAGTGTTATTTACATTTCCATTATCAGTTGAGGGCATATAGATGGTGTGGCACATTATAACTATTCTGGCATTTGGCTTGATAAGTAACTCAAGATGGGAACCCCCAGCCCCCATATATATACACACACACACACACACACACACATACCGTTCAGCCATAACGTTATGACCACTGACAGGTGAAGCAAATAACATGGATTATCTCGTTACAGTGGCACCTGGCAGTGCGTGGGATATATTAGGCAGCAAGAGAACAGTCAGTTCTCGAAGTTGATGTGTTGGA
>JAOTRR010000020.1:7845545-7860007 GCA_028570945.1 Gogo arcuatus | reverse complement strand
CCACCCCCCCCCCCCCCCCCCCCGCCACACACACACACGTTGTTCTGCACAGTTTAGTGTTCTCTGGTCCACTAATGCTGCATTTGACCGGAATCGTGCATTACCTCAAGTGGGAGATTGGAATTATGTCATATTTGACCTCACATTCTGCATTTGAGCTACAATGTGGGGAAAACACGAACACTTCCATGTTTGTTTTTCGTCAGCAATAAGCTATCCAGCTAATTGTGATGAGTGATCTATAGTTTCCTCCTCAAAAACAGTGAACTGTATATACTCACTATTGCATATTTAACAAGTTAATGTCTGTATGTTGACTGATCTGAAGCAAATACTTTTATATACAGCATAACTCATTTAAAGGTAAGAATTGCTACTGCTGATGCTGTGCATAGCCATGTTGATTTGAAATCACTTCCTGAACTTGGAGTTGGTGAGACCATCCAGTTTTTACAGGATGGCAACTGAAGCAGGAAAACAAATATATGCTGAAAAATCACTTTTCAAACAATGATCCATCCTCAGTATTGAAATGAATGAAAAATTACAATTACAATTAAACCAATCACAAAAATTTAATTACATTTAATTTATATGGTGCTTTATCTATATAAAGACAAGGTGATCTGTTCACAACTGTTTCTTGGCTTTGCAAAGCCAGTTACTTTACACAGGACTCTCTGGGGACTAAATCCAAGCATCTGTAATTCTAACTGAAGAAATTAATTTGGAGGAGTAAGTACAATTTACTGTTTGTTGTTGTAAATTGCTGTACAGTTGTGTGAATTCTGTCAGTACTTTTCTGAAGCCTTGTACTGTATTATATTACAAAAATTTACATCAATATATTCTTTCTTTCATATGTTCTTTCATTCTTGTCTTTCCAGGCAGGCTCAAAACAGGACCTACCTGCTCTGCTCTTTTTTGCAAGAAGGTGCAGTTCAGCCTTCCTGTTCACCTCAGGAGGGCTTGGATGAAAAGGTCAACCAATGAAGAGGTCAAAGCAACTGTAGACATGGCCAAAAAGAAGGTGGGGAAGTTACTTCATCACGGTGTGTCTGGAAGTACAGCATCATCAGGAGAATCCTAGACAGCAAGGAACCAGCTGGATGGTGTGTTGTCTTTTTAATTCAAAATATGATGTTTTTTTAAAGGTTGATTAAGGAACTACAGGACAGAGGGAATGTGGTGGTGAACATGGCCCCAAAGGACCCTGCATCAACTAACCAGCTGCCTACTACCAACCAGCCATCAGCCTCAGAAACAGAGCCTGTAGAGCAGTCTGATTATACAGCCTCAAGTCACATGCATCAAGAGTGAGAGCTCAGTTTTTAGTCGACGGCAGTGACTTATATGCTACATATACTGCAGTCACTGTAATGTAGTGTATTTACTTTTATCAGTTTGTCTTTCCTTTTCAGAGACACAGACCAGTGCTACACAAAGACCTCTGTTAGGCAAAAGACCCAACAGAGAGGGGTTTATAGGAACTATGATTCTTTCACCCAGGGGATGCTCTCTCCAAGAGCCTGTTTAGCAGAAAAAAGTAAGTGAAATATGTGAACTTATGCCTCCACAGTTCTGATGTGTAATACAGTGGTCACAATCTTGCACTGATCAGTTTGTCATTAATGAGTATTGCATCCTGTTTCGCAGATACAACCCCTCCAGCATCACCAGCCAGCAGCCCAGACAGACATTTGCGTCAGGCACAAAAGCCTTAACAGCTGCTGCGAAGTCTTTGGTCTTAGACTACCCTGCACACAGGAGAGGTGCACCCCTGCTTTAGTAAGGTGGAAAATGTGGTGTATGCCATCAAGCTGTTGTGAGAGATTTCTGATGATTCTGAGTGAGTATATACTAAGATGGTATGTTGTTTCCCATTGTCACATATTTAATTTCCTCTTTCACTGCAGATTTCACAGTGTGTCTGTCCCAATGCACTTGTCAAATGATATTTTGTTATTTTTATTAGTGAAGAAAGCTTGTGGGCTAGCCACCCATCTGAATATTCTTGGGCCAAGACGGATAAAAAGGCAGCCTATGACTTGCTTGTCAAGTCATTTCCAGTGACTCTGGATAGTGAATGCACAAATGCTGGAACCAGGAAAGATGTGGTAGGATGTTCCCATGAGCAATACTCCTACAACCAGTGACGGGCTGAACAGCAACAGCTTCGTGTCCAGCATGTCCTAGGTGAATGGATTACACAGAACTTACTTAAAAATCAAGTGTATCTCATAAAGCATACCATTGGAATATTTAAACTTTGACAGGTTGGTAAATAAATTAGTATTTTGTGTCTTTACAGAGCATTTGCTTGCCATCTGGCCTCCAAGTAAAAGGTATGCAGGTGGATCAGCAAGCAGGGGTTGGACAAAAGTGTTCCAGATGCAGCAGACATTCTGAGGTAATGGAAGCTATCTGGAATGGTTGACACAGCAATTTAAACTAAAGGCATCAAGAAGCACTGCAAGACCCAGAAATGGAAAGGACTGATGGTTACAGATGCTCGTGGTTAAGGAAGAGGGGTCTTCACAACACTGAGGTTTTGGTGTGGTGAGGTAGTGTGCAACTACCAAAGTCATCTTGTCACACACCAGGAAGGCATCCTTATTTATTCACAAACTGAAGAAGGACAGCCAGGCTACATGTTTTTTGTTTGTTTATTTGTTTGTTTTTTACAAGGACATCAGTGTCCTTGAAGATTGGTATGCCTGCCACCCCCAAGCAGCCAACCTTTGGTAGGCACAAAAACCATTAGAGGAAGAAAGCGAACATTAGGCCTAGACTCTATCATGTGAACAATGAACAATTCATGCTGTTTATTATCACCAGGGACATTGAGGTTAATGAGGAGTTTCGGTCTGACTATGGTGTCAGAAGGAAGTCTTTTGTTGGGAAGGAATTAGAGCTTGACTGGGTGTGACTGTGTACATGTAATTAAAGAAGTTTTATTTTGATCACGAAAATGGTTTGTTCTCTCTCTGTAACACCTCCTTTTATTTCCAGTCAGGCACTTGGAATGGGTAAATTTCCTCCTTCAAGGTTTATATTAATATATTAAATTGCTGTGGCACAAGACCAAAGAAATAAACAAGGCAAGAAACTAGGAATTTAATGAGGCAGACGTGTCCCAATCTATTATTAAAAAAAAAAAAAAGCTGTTATAATAGTCAGTGCCATTAAACTGTTTTTTGATCTGTTTTGTTTTGTTTTTGCTGTATTGCTGCATGTTCCTTCATTTAATTCATGTCAAAGCATTTGCTGAGTTAAGCTTAATAAGGCGGTATGGTCTTGCTTTTAATAAGAATGTTTTGGCAGCACAGACTGAATGTTGAGATAGTAAGTCATAATCAGTGGAGCAGAGCTGACATCTGCTGGTGGCATACAGGAACAAATTGCATTACTTTCATTAAAATTGTATGTACTGTGACAAAATGGATTAGTGGAAGAGGCTTGAGGATGTGCAGGTTACTATTTAATGAACTAATGGGCCACTCTCTCTCTATGGCATATCGCTGCAGTGATGTGGCTGCTCTGACAGCTTTTTCTTCCAGCCATCAAAGTTTCTAGGGAAGAATTACAGTAGTGGTTTCCTGTTGCCTTCTACTGGATTATATTACAGAGGTCTTCTCCTCTCAACCATTCACAACTATGGGCAATTTAGAGTAGCCAATTAACCTAACTGCATGTTTTTGGACGGTGGGGGAAACCTGGAGGAAACCCACACAGACACGGGAGAACATGCAAACTCCACACAGAGAGGCCCCCGTCGGCCATGGGGTTCAACTCTGGAACCTTCTTGCTGTGAAGTGACACTGCAATGGGGCACTGCAAAAATGTATATTATATTTAAATCAGTAAAGAGATAAACAAGAAATGGTGAGATCATGCATTTATGCCTACATAGGCCTATCTGTCTTTACAGCAGGTTAGTAATCCAGCATTCACAAGAAACAGAAGTGGGATACATAAACTTTCACAAATATTCATATTATTCTGTTCATTTTTAAATAATTCCAAGATCACAAATGACAACTTACTCAAAAAGCCAGCACTTTATATCTCTGACATCTACATTTGATGCAGTTAAGCTCACACAAAACTCACAATCTTTCTTATTATTATCACTGATCTTGAGCATTTACTAAATTCTTTAGTCAATTAAAGCCGTCGATCAGTGATTCTCAGAGTGGGATCTAGGGACCCCCAGAGATCTGTGAAGTATAGCCAGGAGAGTCTGTGTTTTTAAAAAAAATCATTATTATTATTTAGTTACAGCGATGGAAATCACAGATCACCATTATCAACAGTATTATATGTATTATTGAGTTCTTAGAGTTGTTAGCCAATTTAACTGATGACTTGAATTAAACGGATTGAATCCAAACTTTAATAACAAAAACTAGTCAGACTATGTTGTACTGTAACTGTGTTGTAATGTTCCGTGGCTCCAATAAATAGCTAAAATATTACTGTATATTTGGATAGTCAGATTATATTTTAAAATAAATCTGTAGTGAGTTGCTCCGTGGAATTTATTTTACAGTTAAAGGGGTCCCTAGCTGCAAAAGGTTGGAGAATCACTGCTTTGTTGCCCAAGCAGTGGTTATCCATCCATCCATCCATCCATCCATTAATCCATCTTATACCGCTTATCCATTAGGGTTGCAGGGGAAGCTGGAGCCAATCCCAACTGACTTGGGGCGAGAGGCGGGGTACACACTGGGCAGGTCGCCAATCTATTGCAGGGCTAACACAGAGACGAACATCCATTCACACTCACATTCATACCTATGGGCAGTTTAGAGTAGCCAGATGACCTAATCCGCACATCTCTGGACTGTGTGAGGAAACCAGAGCACCCGGAGGAAACCCACGCAAGCACAAGGAGCACAGGTAAACCCCAAACAGAAAGGCCCCAGTCGGCCATGAGGTTCGAACCCAGAAACCTTCTTACTGTGAGGTGACAGTTAATTTTTTTTCTTAATTAAATAATATTTTAAAAAAAATGAGAATAGCAAACACTTTCCATGCTCGTTTCATAAGAAGCCACTAGATGTCTACCTCTGACTGTTCATACACTGACACTGAGTTGCAATTTTATCAGGTACACTACCCATATAGTTGTAAAATAGTTGACTACAATTACTGCCATTGTTGAAAGGCAGCTCTTTTTAAAACAGGTTGACATTTTGAAAGTCATTTGAGGTGATAAAATGCAACATAATAATGTATGAAGTAATAGGTTAAATTTAATGTTGCCTCTTCAGAAAGTCGTTATCTCTGAGTCAGCCTCTAGCTAATGAACTCCAGTCCTTCAGAAGCTTCACAACTGTCCTCTCCCACAAAAAGAAAAATACACTCTACACTGCACCAGATTAGAGCCAAACACAGTCCGCAGCCCTGGAAAAAAAAGGGGAGGGGGGGTGTCAAAGGGTGTAGGGTCTAAACCAAATATGCCAAAAATTTCCACATCGATACCGACACAGTAACATTAAAATTTAATTGTCCAAAATGATTCATTAAACAAAATTGTAACTGTTGTCATCAGAGCATAAAGGATGGTTTGGCAAAAATGTGTCATTCTTAACAAGCACACATAAATTTCCATCAATGCTGTGGTCAATAGCTGAATGGCCATGACCTAAATGATAAGACTCTGTAGTAAATGCTCTTTAAGACCACCTCTCAGGTCTGACCCCAGGTTAAACTATCTGATGACATGTTGTTGATGTCTTCATTGATATTTTGAAAGGCAACTTGCAGCCTCTATACTTGGTTGGCGGTACTTGTATATGATAAAGGTTACTAAAAGCTATAATGTACTAGTATATACAGACAAGGGTCGAATTAAAGGAAAAACCAGTGACTCTGTTATGCTGTTTGAGAACATTTATTTATTTTGCTGTTATGGTTTGTGTGCACTTGTCCCCTAAGAGGGAATAATCACTGCAAATCAGTACAAATTTCTTCTGACTGATCACCTTTATCCTATGATAAAACATTTCTATTCCAATGGGAGTGGTCTCTTCATCATCCACAGTGCATGAGTGGTCACTGAATAGTTTAATGATCATGAAAATGATGTAGATCATATACTATGGCCTTCACTGTCAGCTGATATCAACCCAGTTGAACACTTATGGGAGCTTTTGGAGCGACGTTACACAGCACACTACACCACCATTATGAAATGGGAGTATCTTTTGGAAAAAGAGTGTTCATCCCTCAAGTACAATTCCAGAGACTTTTAGTATGCCAAGGCACACTGAAGCTGTTCTAGTGGCCCATGGTGGCCCAATACCTTACTTTATGTATTTTTTCCTTTAATTTTTACCCATTTATATATTGCAATTTTTTAATACAAATGAGCTTGACATTTTATAGATGTGGACCATTTGGATTCTGAAATAGCTTCTTGGCTTGAACTTGACACGAGACTGCTTTGGGGATGTGACAGCTAGGACTATTTCTGGATTTCCAGAGTTAACCCGACTCCACCATGCATGCTGTCTGAGCTGCCACAAAGCAGGCTATGAATAGAAGAGAGCACTCATTCAGTCTGTGCTTGTAGTTTCCATTGATTTCTCAGGTTTGGTTGATGTCAGTAAACATTTCTGCAGCCCCTGGGTCACCTGCTGTCTTCTTGAGGTTATTGTGGACACTGAGGTTGTTCTAATTTACAGGAAATAGCATAGAAGAAAGTGGGCTTGGGTACAGACATTAAAATGTCATGGTCTGATGAATTACATTCTCACTGCAGGTACATGTGTTGGCTAGCTGTGACTGATATAAAATCTCTGATTAATTTCTTTATATAAAATAAGAATTTATTTGTTCATGATGGAAACATGGTTCAGGGTAAATAAAGCTTTAATTAAATTTGACTTCAGTTAAATCTGACCTATTTGAGTTCTAAAATAAAAGCCTAGCTATAAATAGAGTTCACTTAACTAACAGGTGAAGTTGGAAAATGGTTCAGTTTTCTGGCCGATTGTGGAAGTAGACGGCTTTATACAAAACAGTACATTTCCATAATGATCTTGTTGCTTGTAGCACCTTTTACAGCTGCACTGAAATGTATTTTTCCCCTGCCTGTTTTGAACAGCTCTTTCAGATTTCCTCAAATCTGTTTAGCCTGCTAAGTGCTTTTGTGTAATTGGCTCATTATCACAACATTTGCATAAATCAGGCTGTATGTCATAAAAATTGGATATATAAATGGGTAAATTGGGGTATTTCTTATGCATATGCAGAATAAATAGGGATTAGTGGGAGGGAGCTTGCATTTACACAGCTGAAACTCATTCATCATCTGCACTCAACTAACCAGTTTTTTTGTCCTATATGCATTTTCACGAATGGGTCATATTTCTGTTCATGTGTCAATTCATAAGCTCAAATCTGTGCTTATTTTTACACAACTTTTGAAAAAAAAAAAGTCAGGGTCAGTATCTCAACTACAGGGTCTATCTCAGAACAGTGCTGACAAGTACTATGTCCAAAGGTCCTTTCTGGCTCCTGCATGAAAACTACCAAAGTGTTCTTTCAATATGGCTGGAAGAAAAGATCGCCTAATAATCATCAACATGTTGGCTGTGTCATATGGCTAGCATAGGTGATTAAGAGACAAACCTTTTTTTTTCTTGACTGGAGCGCAGACAGATAAAATTAGAACTTTTTTTTTGCCATAATCACCCTGATATGTCCTACTATGAGCAGGAAACTAAAAAAATAATAATAATGCAGCACAACAAAAATAAACAGAACATACATATGTTATATGCAGAATTTAATAATTACATGTACAGTCATATACTATGTTTCTAGACAAATCTGGGATGTGTTAGCAGTTAAGTAGGGAGGGATATTATCACAGTGAGATACATGTCATTTATTTACATTAGGATTATAACTTTTTACATGGTCAGAATAAAAGTCAACATTACAACAAATCCATGCTGGATAAAAAAAACTGTTACGTCCGTACCTGCTACGTGCCTGTTTATTAGGTACACCTACAATGTACCTACGTTTATTGGCCATTTAATCATTTACATATACTATATATGTATTGTATGTTGTAAATGTAAAAATACCAACTTTGCTAGCACCCCTCTACCTTGATATTATTTAACTGTAGATGTTTTGTCTATGCCTAAATTGCATTAGTCATCCTCTAGCCCTTCATCTGTGTGATATTTCTGCTTGATGGACTATAGCTAGAGGGGGGTTAACAAATTGTGCATAGCAATAGATCAGTAAGTAATTGTATACCTACTTGTGCTCTTATATATAAAACAAACAAAGGTCAGTGTGTCTAGGTACAAGTTAGGTTCACTTAATAAATTAGGGATTCAGTGTTTGTGGTATAAAAAGACATAGAATAAGCCCTTTTGTCCCAAGCCAAATGGCAGTTTACTATCATTTAGTCCCATAGCTAAACAACAAAGCAAAACACAGATAGTCAAATTGCAAGAGAATTTGTCAGTAAGCTAATTTACAGCATAAGCTCTATCCATAGAATGGTTCAAGGCTGTGAACATTCACATAGAGCACCTTTATTGTCAAGTCCATGTTACAGTTCTACAGTTCACACCTGGGAATGGCGCCAGCTTCATCAACTACTCCATTTCCTTGTATGAACTCTTGTTCCTCCTTCCTCACTGATTTCCTCTGCTGTGGTACCAGCTCCAAATCTTTATTGGTTTGCATACAGAACTCATGGAAGCAGCGTTTAAAATTTTCATCAAGGAAGGCATAGAGCACAGGGTTGAGACTGCTATTGGTGTAACCCAGTGCAATGCAGAAGTGCATTGCTGCTACAGCGGTCTGGCTGCCTCCCAGATCCACCTTCCTCAAGGCCTGAACCAGAGCGAGGACCTGAACAGGCATCCAACAGAGCAGAAATGCAGCCACCACAGCCAGCACCATCTGTGAGATCCTTCGCAAGTTCCTGTCCTTGCTGCGGGAGCCGGAGAGGAGACGTACACTACGCAGGCGTCGCACCATCAAGCCGTAACAGATGCTAATGATAGCCACTGGAATTAAAAATGAGAAAAGGAACACACAGATGCCGAATACAGGCTCAGAGTAGCTTCGAGGATCAGGAAGCACCACCATGCACTCAATACCTGAAAAAAAGGATACCAAAAATGTAAAATAGTACTGAAAATTAGCCACAATTAATAAATCTTGATTTTAGAAAAGCAACATAACACATTGCAGTATAGTGACCATTACTTTAAACACTGGAACTTTTGGGAAACCTGAACTTGTCCAAAGAAATGAGTAATGACGAAATACTAAAGTTTGTATACTTATAATTTCTCTTACAATAATTTCTCCTTTCTCTCAATTACCAAAAAAAGAGACATAAATAAAAAGTCCACAAAAAACTTAAGGTTCAAACTAGAGGTTGAAAAAAGGATAAATACTAAAAGATGCCCAGTACCATTCTAAGAGTAATATGAGATGAACACATGATTGAATGCTTGGTGGACTTCACCAAGGAAAGATGAGGCTGAATGAAGGAGACAGTTAATGTTTGGTGAGGACTACCATTGGACTCCACTTCCACTTGTCCCATGATCATAACAGGTACTCCTATGGCAGAAGCCAGTACCCACACTGCCACATTGACCAGCTTGGCTCTTTGGGGCGTACACACTGCCAGTGAACGCACTGGGTGGCACACGGCGATGTAACGGTTCACACTCATAACGGTCAGAGTGAAGATGCTGGTAAACATGTTGTAATAGTCAATGGCTACCACCATCTTGCACAGAGCCAAGCCAAAGGGCCAGAAGCCTAGTAGAACATCCGTGCCTTGGAAAGGTAGAGTGGCCAGAACCAGTGTATCAGCCAGCGCCAGGTTAAAGATATAGATGTTGGTGGCTGTCTTCATCTTTGTATACCTGGACATATTGTTGAAAGACACCAAAATTTCAAGTCAGCTACCATCTACAAGCTTAAAAATAAGTTGTCGTTAAAAATATCATTTTTAAAAATCTACTAAATATTGAAATTTTCAATAAAAGATTAGTATATACATAAGTACTCACCAATCACTTTAATAGGAACACCTGTACACCTACTCATTCATGCAATTATCAAATCAGCCAATCAGTAGCAGCAGCACATGCATAAAATGCACATCAAGAGCTTCAGTTAATGTTCACAGCACACATCAGAATGGGGAAAAACATGGCATAGTTGTTGCTGCCAGACTTGTTGGTATGAGTATTTCTAAAACTGATGATCTTCTTGGATTTTTACACACAGCTGTCTTTAGAGTTTACATAGAATGGTTAAAAAAAAGTTCAATCTGAGGTCTACAGTACAGTCTACAGTAACTCTAACAACCACTTTACTCTGTGCTGAGCAGAAAAGCATTTCAGAATTCACAACAATACGCAACACATCAAACCTTACAGCAGATGGACTACAACAGCAGAAAGCCACATCAGGTTCCACTTCTGTCAGGTGATGTTTTTCCAGTCATTAGCTGCTCAGTTTCGGTGAACCTGTGCCCTCTGTAGCCTCAGGTTCCTGTTTTCGGCTGACTGTTTTTAGATAGAACCTGATGTGGTCTTTGGCTGGTATTTATGCATTGTGCTGCTGTTACCTGATTGACTGACTGGATAATAGCATAAATGAGCAGGTGTACAGGTGTACTTAATAAAGTGGCCAGTGAAAAAAGCATTCTATTGTCATAGAGTGTAACAAAAATGTTTGATTAGTAGCAGGCATTAAATGTTGTTAAATATTGTTAAAATACTGTAAGTAAATCACTGGAAGTAAAAAATGCTTAGTAACAAGCACAGCAACACGAGTATTAAAATAGGCCCTCTGCAAGGACTGTCTCTGTCTGGGTTTTCACAGCAATGTACACAATCTCACGCAGTGCAGTCTCTTTCTTTTTACACTAGACTACACTCGTGCTAGCATTATTTCTATTTTCTGAATTGTAATTATGAAGCAATTATGTGGGGCCATTAGTCAGGCATGTGATTAGTTCTTAATTATATGTTTAATGAGTATAAGGTGAGGAAGAAATGCGAGACAGTTCTAAAGGTTGTCCAAGCCATACTATGGCAAGTGAAAGATGAAAGAAAGAGAAATGTGAGAAGAGGTAAAATTAGGTGTAAAAGCTTTCTTATTAATCTCTCAGATGGTCCATATTTTTTGTTCAGCACAATAATTTAGCATTCTATCAGAAGGTTTGAATATCAAATAAATCAAATAAGTTGTTGAGTCTGTATGTGAAAATGAGAGCACTCTAAGTAGGCGTGCCTTTAAGACCATATATGGGAATGTGGCTGTGACTTTATGTATTTATATGAAAGCATTCAAATGGGAATAAAAAGTTATTTCTCGAGGTCTGGTTAGCTAACTAAAAACAGGATGTAGAAACAGAATTCAGGCAAATTCAGAGGAATTCAGATAGGAGTTTTAGGATTTTTAAATTATGTTTGTGAATGTTCATACTTCTTACAACCCTGATTCCAAAAAAGTTGGGCCACTAGGTAAAACATAAATACAAAAAGAATGCAATTATTTACAAATCCTTTTTGGCCTATATTCAATTGAATACAATACAAAGACAAGATATTTAATGTTCAAACTAATAAACTTTTTTTTTTTTTTTGTAAATATATACTTATTTTGAATTTTATGCCTGCAACACATTCCAAAAAAGTTGGGATAGGGGCAACAAAAGACTGGGAAAGTTGTGGAATACTCAAAACACACCTGCTGGTAAAATTCTACAGGTAAACAGGTTAATTCGTAATTGGAAAGGATCAGTCAAGGATCAGAACATCAGGCGAAGTTCACCACTTTGTTAAAAACTAAGAGGGCAAACAGTCCAACAGTTTAAGAACAACGTTTCTCAATGTACAGTTGCAAGGAATTTAGAGATTTCACCATCGACAATCCATAATATCATCAAAAGATTCAGAGAATCCAGAGAAATCTCTGCACGTAAGGGGCAAGACCAAAAACCAACACTGAATGCCCGTGACCTTCCATCCCTCAGGTGGCACTGCATTAAAAACTGACACGATTGTATAAAGGACATTACTACATGGGCTCTGGAACACTTCGGAAAACGGCTGTCGGTAAATACAGTTCGTCACTGCATCTACCATGCAAATCAAAAGCCATATATCAACAACATCCAGAAATGCCGTAGAATTCTCTGGGCCAGAGTTCATCTAAGATGGACTGACACAAACTGGAAAAGTGCGCTGTGGTCTGACGAGTCCACATTTCGTATTGATTTTGGAAATCATGGGCGTCGTGTCCTTTGGGCTAAAGAGGAAAAGGACCATCCATATTGTTACCAGCACAAAGTTCAAAAGCCAGCATCTGTGATGGTATGGGGGTGTGTTAGTGCCCATGGAATAGATATCTTGCACATCTGTGAAGGCACCGTTAATACTGAAAGGTACATACAGGTTTTGGAGCAACAAGTGCTGCCATCCAGATGATGTCTTTTTCAGGGACGTCCCTGCTTATTCCAGCAAGATAATGCTTGTCTTTGTATTGTATTCAACTGAATATAAGTCAAAAATGATTTGTAAATCGTTGCATTCTGTTTTTATTTACATTTTACACAGCGTCCCAACTTTTTTTGGAATTGAGGTTGTACAATAACCAAATTGCTATTGTGAGATTTGGCTATATTTATAAATGTTTTTAATCATTACCTCTAGAGTTAGTGTACTAGCTAACAATGTGCTAACCTAAGATCATTTCTGAGAGGATTTCTAAGTCATATACTCTCAGAAACAAGAGTACTAATCTGTATCTTTCATTGTTGCTTAGGTGGTATCCTCAAGGGTACATCTTCTATACTATTGTATCTTTTACCTAAAAATGTGCATGTAGTGTATTTTTAAAGCTTTACTCTTAATCTAATCATGATCCATTTATGCACCTTAAATCACTGTTAAAAGTACACTGTATCCACATTTCCAGGTGAAAGATACATATTAAATGTACAAAAGATAAAGGTACCACAAAGAAAGGTAGAGTTTGGTACTAATTATTCTGTGAGTGTATTAATAACTTATTACTAATATATTATTATCATTAATAATATATATTTACTCCTAATGCTAGCTAGATTGCTGGATTGCTATCAGCTAACATGATGGAATTGTTCAGAATCATTCAGTACAATCATAAAATGATGCCTAAACAGAAATGTTTAAATGTACCACTCAGAGACACACCCACTGATCTGTGATCTGCAGACAGAGCCTTGCCAATAAATCACCATGCACTTACTCTGCAACCTAATCAACATGCAAGGGAGAACTATTGTTTAACCTTTGGAGTAGGGGCATTGGACATAGATGACATCAAGGATAGGGTTTGAAGTGTTTACCTTTTTTTTTTTTTTTTACTTCTTTTATAGATTAGCCTTCTCTCCCTCCCTCTATGACTCACTGATTAAATGCCAAAATGCATCACATTTTTTTCCGTATCTGCTATTATATCAGCCCCCATCTCCTGTTGCAAGTGATGGAGAGCAGGGTAATTTAAAAGTATTGATTTCTAAAAGGACCTTGTAGTCGAAAAGCCTTTGCATGCTGAACGTTAAATCAGATGTCTTTCCATCACTGTGGTCAAATCTGTAACTTTTAGGACAACTCTACACTGATATGACTCATTATTATAGACTACAAATGCTCTTGACCAACTGTGCAGCTAATAATTATATGATTTTTAAATACATTTCGAAAAAATAAAAAAATAATGTGGTCACGTACACATTAGTACACACACACACACACACACACACACACACACACCTCTATCCACACCTCCAATTACTCTTTCATCCAGAATTCACATTCACATGCACATCCACCACAGTTGGTTGAACTTCAGAACATCTTACTTGATGATGATATACATGACCAGGCAGTTCCCCACAAGACCCACCACACACACGACGCAGTAAAGCGCAACCACGGTGATCTTAACTCCTGCCGGCAGAAGGCCATCGTCTCCGTCCAAAATATTTCCGCTCAGAAGCGAGTCATTGAGCAGATGAAGATCTATCTCATCTCCAACACTGTCCAAGCCGTCGGATAACTCCATGATGGAGAACTCCAATACTTAAACCAATAATTAACAAGTCAGTGAGCGCCAGCAAACCAAGACACGCAAACAAATACCAGGTTGCGTTTTACGCACGCCTTGCGCGCCGTTGTGAAACCGTGTCTTCTATACCCTGTGTAGTGCATGATGTGTCCAATAGGGAGGCAGCAGCTCTACTCAAGCCTAGTAATCACTGCTCCAGAAAACAATCATCTCTCTGTGATTTTTGCCTTTACCAATTATTGTGGCACTCACCGGTAGCCGGCGCTGCGCTGATCCTTGAGTCGTCTCTCTCTCTCTCTCTCTCTCTCTCTCTCTCTCTCTCTCTCTCACACACACAC
>JAOTRR010000020.1:7777244-7794749 GCA_028570945.1 Gogo arcuatus | reverse complement strand
TGTGTGTGTGTGTGTGTGTGTGTGTGTGTGTGTGTGTGTGTGTGTGTGGGTGTGTACATATATGTGTGTGGTTGACATTTAATGTCTGCAGGTACTTTTAGGATTCCTGGCATCCCCTTTATGGATCATGATTAGGCTACAGCACTACTGTTGTTTGTATGATGTATGATGATGATGTCTCATATTTGGTGGAAATTGGTTCCTGTCCCATTTAGAAATGGTCATAGTATTTGAAAACATAGATATTGCACTTCCATAATAGTTTGTAGTTTCGTTATCTTATTGTTATTGTTATTACTATTTAAATTTGATCACTGATATGTTTAATTTATTATTTATTCATGCTTGGGTGATTATTTTGTTTATTTATTTGTCATTGTCTATTTAAGAGCTTATTTATTTTACAACCACAAAATTCTATAAGCAGCTTTTTAACAGTCAATATAAGGAGAATAGTTGCCCTCTTGTGTTGAGAAAGAGGCAATATTTTAAAAAAATATCCACTGCAAGTGTTTTATAAACCGTATTTATTTCAAAGACAGAGATTTTTAATCTCTTTTTTAAGTGCAAATATTTTTTATCGATTTTTATATTATTTTATAATATCTTTTATTTAATGAGTTTTGTTTTCCATAAAAGTATTTTGACACCCTCCACAGTGACGTGGGTTGAACAGATACAGTATGATGTATTTATTATTATTATTATTATTATTATTATTATTATTATTATTATTATTATTATTTATGTAATATTTAAGTATAAATTGAATGGCGCTCTTCTTGCAATATTTATTTTGTAAATGTATCTGTGTTAGTGACTGCTGCATATTGATAGACTTTTGTTCATCTGTTGGTGATATAATAAAAGGAAATTCTATCACCTACATCACGTGATCAAAGACGCATTTGTTCTTGGGAATGCAAAAAGTGACAGGTGGAATTATTGTGGGATGGTATGATTTCTCAGGGTTTTTCTGACCTCTGCTGGTTGAGCAAGGAAACTACTACTGAAGCTATTCCGCCACATTATTATTTTATTGCACTTTTAGTAGCCTAAACCAACTGTGTTCCCTCTTCCTCTTGCTGCTTTTTTATCAATCAAAAGGACATATTTGAATGTTAATCTTTCACAGAAAAGGCGATGGAGAGTTATTTTAAACATGAAAATATCTGAATGACGTAAAAACATATGTTATATTTTGTAAGCAACTACTACATCTTTATGCTTGAACTGAAACAACGCCATTATGAACCTACTCTGTTATGACTCGATTATATCACTAACCGACTCTGAGCCGATTCTTTGTTGAAACTCGCTAGTAACATCTGGCATTAGTTTCTAAGTGTACCAAGGTGTATCAATAATCTCTAAATAAACAAATCATATATATATATATATATATATATACACACACCCAGATTTGTGTGTGTGTGTGTGTGTGTGTGTGTGTGTGTGTGTCGTCACACAGTCAGCTGTTCAGTGTTTACATCCAGAACTGTGGCCGCTTTGTGCTGAACGTCTATGGATGAAAATGACAGATTTATAACCGATGCACAGCTTTAACAAGACACCAAACGCGAGTTAAAATAAGCCTAAAATATTACATCCGTGACTCTGTTGCTGCTAACGAGACTGGAGATTTTAGCACAGAGCAGATTACCTGCGAGCAGCCTTCATTTCATCCAGACCGACTGTTTACAGCTGGAGGTGAGCTGAAAATTACCCATCCTTTTTATATATGAACCAGATGAAATCCCTAGTGTCATCATGTACTGGACTGAAATATTTTATTGCACAAGTACGACAACATGGACAACATTTCAAACAACGTGCATAGTAAAAGAGGTCTTTTTTTAAACGTGCCACTAATTTGCAGCTTCAATTTGGCTACATCAGAAACCGCGCACAGAGCCTACTGTACTAAACAGTATGAATCTCAGAGCCCAGTTACCATAGTTACCGCAAATGGCCTTCTAGGTTAATATACTACTTAGTACAGTAGTGTGATGGTTTGGACGTAGCCTTTAAACGCACACTAATAGTGTGAGCTGTGATGGGGCAGTTTTGTGTTGAACATTTCGTAGGAGGATTGGTGGGAATGTTTCTCAGAGGTGCACTTTTTCAGGATGAGTCTCCTGGAAAATTTAGGAATTCCTGCTTTCCATTGACACCATGTGAATGGTCTGGGAAACCACAAAGTTCTTCTTTCAAGTTGCGTGAAATGATTCATGTATTCATTCATTCATTTATTCATTCCCCCACCCATCCATTTTCAGTAACTGCTTTACACTGGTGAGGGTCACAGTGGATCAGGAGCCAATGAAAATGCAAGGCACAGGAATACACCCTGGATGGGTCCATCACAGGGCACAACACACACACACACACACACACACACACACACACACACACACACCTATGGACAATTTGGAGTTGCCAATCCACCTACCAGTAGGAGGGAAATCAAAGAACAAAGAGGAAACCAGCGAGGACACAGGAAGGACATGCAGAACCTCACACAGACAGCAACCTGAGTCAGGGACCCTGAAGGTGTGAGGCTTTCGTGCCACCCTGAGTGAAATGATGATGGTGAAAAATAGATGCCATAGTACTCGTATCTTTTCTGTAGAATAAAACACTCTTTCTGGATCCAATATGATGTCCTACTTCCTTTATTATGCAAATTGCAAAGTATATTATGGGTCCTCTGGATCCCCCTACATTCTTATGAGAAGGAGTTCTGGATAGTCAGTGATTCCAACCTTGTATAGGGGTTCTACTTGGAACCTTTATGTTATATGGGTCTACATAGAAACTTTAAAGGTTCACTCAGAGGGGCAAACCAAAGAATGCTCTAAGGGTCTAGATTCAGCTTTTTTTTTAAAGAGTGTACAGAAAGTTCACAGCACACTCTGGATGAAAGGGTTCTGCAAGTGTTCTTTGGGTGGTTAACACTTCTAATTTGTCAAAGGTTCTATTTGGAATCTTTTCTGAAATGGAGACTCTCTGTTGTAGGGTTGTAACTAGAACCTTTAAGGCAGGGTTGTCCAATCTTATCCAGAAAGAGCCAGTGTGGGTGCAGGTTTTCATTCCAGCAAGGCAGAAGCCACACTCGATAGTCTACTGAAAGCCAAGCTCAACTGATTAAACAGGTGGAATCAAGTGTGGCTCCCGCTTGATTGGAATGAAACCTGCCCCCACAGTGGCCCTTTGCAGATAAGGTTGAATGCCCCTGCTTTAACAGCTCACTTAGAGGGACGAACTGAATAACTCTTTATTAGCCTGATGGAACCTTCTAAGATTTTCTGTGTTTATCATTTAGATGTACTGCATCACTGAGTTTCAGTACCAACGTGATGTCCACATTTTGGATCCTAACATTGTGTTCTTCCTTAGCAACAATGGGAGGTGCAGTAAGTGCAGGAGACGACAATGATGACTTGATTGACAACCTGAAAGAGGCTCAGTACATTCGTTCAGAGCTGGTGGAGTGTGCTTTCAGGGCCATCGACCGAGCCGACTACTACCTAGATGAGTTCCGTGACAGTGCTTATAAGGACTTGGCCTGGAGACATGGCAACATCCACCTGTCTGCACCCTGCATCTACTCAGAGGTGATGGAGGCTCTGGACCTACAGCCTGGCCTGTCCTTCCTCAACCTGGGAAGTGGAACAGGCTACCTCAGCACCATGGTGGGCCTCATACTGGGTAAGTTCAAGGTTTATGAATAGGAATGAACAATGAGGTTGCCTGTCATGTGGGGTAGGGGAAGGTCTGAATATGTTGCATTATCTTATCATGACTATATGGCAAGTGTACAAAGTAAGAGTGTAGTACATAGACTTTCCTATTAAAGCTTGATGACAAATGTAAGGTAGTATTTGTAGTGACAGTAAGTAAATCCTTATGACAGAATGGAGTTTACTTTCTTTTCTATGGGCGTTAAAACATCTCTGTGGTTACTCCTGCTAAAGCACACATCATGGTTCTTGTGTCATGGTAATCTACAAGGTTCTTGAAAGCCACAACACTTGGGGTGGTTACATGATTTGTTAAGTTGAATTATATTTTTCAGGATTCTCTTCATGTTTATTGACGATGTTAAACTGTCTAGGTCCATTTGGTGTGAATCATGGCATTGAACTCCATGCTGATGTCATCGAGTATGCTTATCAGAAGCTGGACTGCTTTATCAAGACGAGTGACAGCTTTGACAAGTCAGTATCCATGTGCTTGTTAGATTTTTTTTATAGTTTAGTATTACAAATAAGATAGAGCATGAGTTCTAGTATTATGTTAACTGACTATATCATACGATGTGCCTCAGGTTTGAGTTCTGTGAGCCATCGTTTGTAGTGGGGAACTGTCTGGAGATTGCCCCAGAGAGCCGACAGTATGACAGAGTGTACTGTGGAGCAGGGGTTCAGAGGGAGCATGAGGACT
Organism: Gogo arcuatus; assembly: GCA_028570945.1. NCBI lineage: Eukaryota > Metazoa > Chordata > Actinopteri > Siluriformes > Anchariidae > Gogo > Gogo arcuatus. The sequence continues at coordinate 7,790,303 of JAOTRR010000020.1, read as the reverse complement.
TCATGAAGAACCTGCTAAAGGTTGGGGGTATCTTGGTGCTGCCCTTGGAAGAAAAGGTGAGTATATTTATCATGTGGTAAGACGTGGTTTCTACACCCATTAGAAGAAAACATAAACTGTTAAAACAATCTGAATTGTAGTTCTTCAGTTTGGCCCCCTGTGTGAGTCCTTAAAGGTTCTGTGAAGAACCCATCATAGATTATCTGTAGATATTTTTTAAATCTTTATTACCGATACAGATATAAGATGTACACTCTTATTGTGTTCAATGCACTGCTCATTCAATTTCAGTGTAAGAAGTGAGAGTCAACTTCTGTTTTATTCAAATTAGTAATTACATACAGGGTAAAGAACCCTACGACATTGTTTTTGTTTTTTTACTTTCAAAAAAAAAGATCTCAATGTTGAACCTTTTTAAGAAGCAAGAACCCTTAACCATCCAAAAAGCCCTTGAGGAAGGAACCTTTTTTATCTAAGACTGTAGCAACATGATAATAATGCATTAATTGTGGAGGTGCTGCAAACTTCATGAACTTACTGGATCCATATGTTATTGTTCCACACTCTAAAAAAAAATTTAAACATTGAACCTTAAAGGGTACTTTGAGTTGTCCACTCTGCAGGAATCCTTAGAATTTCTATATTAGATCAGATAGGGAAAGTATAATAGAACCTTTTTTTTAACAATGAAACAAAACAATCCTATAATGGGTTTTACTGTAAATATTGAGTATACATAATGTTCTCAGTCAATTTTCAAATCTTTAGTTGTTAATAAACCTTAAAGGATTTTTTTCTTTCAGCTTACCAAAATTACTCGGACAGGATACAACTCATGGGAGACAAAAAAGATCATTGCTGTGTCCTTTGCACCTCTTGTGCTTCCAAAACACAGAGAAAATGGCAAACCCAGAGCAGTACCACTACGTAAGTATGCTACAGCAGTAATTCACATTTATCTGAAGACGAAATACTTGTTAAACACATTTTGAAATTAATATGAACTTTCTGGTGTCTGACAAAGTCTTTTTTAGTTAGTATATTGTTTCATGGGTGGTAAAGTGGTACAATGAGTAGTGTTGCCATAGCACAACTCCAGGATCCCCTGTTGAAATCTAAGCTCTGGTTAATGTCTGTGCAGTTTCACATCCCCCTGTGTCTGCATGAGTGCCCCCCCAAAAAGATGCCAGTAGGTGGAATGACTACTCTATATTGCCCCTGGGTGTTATAGAGTGTGCGAACATGTGCATGATGCCCTGCAGTGGATTGGGGCATTCCTGCTTCACGCACAGTGTTCCTGGGATATGCTCCATTCTTGCAGTGTCACCTGGATAAAGTGGTTAGTAAAGATGAATGATGTAGTATTTTTTTTTTAATCTTGTGCAGCTGCCATGTTTGAAGTGCGAAGCCTCCAGGACTTGGCTCGCATTTCCATCCGGCAGACTCTGAAGAAATCTGTGTCTGGTTCGTGGCGTCTTCCCCAGAAGGTGGGATACAGAGGCAGGTCTCGTCTGAAACAGAGACGCGAACAACGCGACTCCACACACTTGACCAACAACTATATGTTCATGAGTCGTCTGATCCCCAGAGCTATAGATGACAACAACAATCAGTCAGATGACGATGAGGACTGCAGGGGCGTTTGCGAACGAGTAGATGATGAGGTTGGGGAAGGTGAGGATGGAAGAAGGAAGGAGGCAAGAGTAACAGAGGCTCCTGTTAATGTCTTGAGGGAGAGGATCCTCAGCCTGCCTCTTCCAGAGCCACTCAAAACATACCTTCTATATTACAGAGAGAAGTAGGCCATCAGTTTACTGAGTTGACTTATTTCAGTTCATCCACAGACTATGTATAAGTCCTAAAATGCTCATCAGTTCCTCCTTACACATGACTCCTGCCTTGTTGGAAGTTAAGTGCACAAATTACATTTTTAATAGCTAAATAATCAGCATGGTTAGTGGGAAGAAATAAACACTTTCTGGTATCAGTGATTCAGACTCCTACAAAACATCCTATTTTACTATAGTATTACACAGTACTGTAGTATTCCACAATCAGGAATCTGACAAACAAATAAACCAAGAAATATTAACAGTACATCAACTATACTGGTAGTAAACTGTCCCTGTATGGACCTGGGATGGCCATCACTACTGATTTTAATTTCCATGCATTTTCTTGAATATACAGTACAAATCAATGCAGACAATACAAGAAAAACTGAGGACTCAGTAATACTTTCCAATTTATGCTATGCCATTAAAAAAATGACCATCTTTATGATTGATTTTCATGCAAGTGAAATGGGGGGGGGGGGAATGGGGAAAGGTTTTACATTTTATTTCACTAGTGGCATTGCACTAAATCAGTGAGCAATTGCCTACTGAATCACAACATTAAGTGGCATCATTTGGCTCTGTCCATTATTGTTGTGCATCCTTTTTTGCCCTCAGGTTCTAGAGGAATACAAAGCAATGCTGACAAAAAGTATTTTCTTACTTAAATGTATGAAAAGTAATTACTTTCAATGACATTTTAGAATATAAATGAAAGGTATTTCTGAGTTTTCCATTTGTCCATATACAACCTTTTCCCCTTGACAAGATCCCTTAAATCTGCTTTTTGAGATATGAATCAAATACCCTGTATAAGTTCATGTCACATTATTGAAAGCTTTTCTTTCAGAGTGTCCTAAGTGATACAGGCTACATGGGGGGGGATATCAACAATAAAATCAAGGTGATTTCCAGAGAAGGAAACTGTACATTCTAGTTTTGTGTATACAAGTCTAACCTGTAATTAAGTGTATAAAGCTGACCATTCCATACATTAAATGTTTTCACTATATCAGTCACATTTTTGATGTTCAGCATTGATGGCCAGTACTGAGAAAATTACATGACTGTGCTATTCCATTAAAACGTATGTGACATTATAGTGAAATAGTTCTACAACTGTCAAGAGTAAAACAGTCCTTGATATTGCAATTTTTTAAAAAAATGCTCATGTTAAGTGAATATAAACTTCAAATTTGACTGCAGAAGCCACATTTCTGCTATTGATTAATATTACTGTTACAAATAAGATGTGAGGAATTGTGTGGTAGTTATGATGGGAAAAACAAGATATGTATGGATCTGTTCATGAATGATTTCTAAGCCACATAACTCCATCACATGGCATTTTATAAGTGTAAGTAAAAAGGAGGCAATCTGTTCATTGTCAGCTTTATTAGATTAGAATACTGTGCTTAACCGCCAAGTACAGACTGGACTTCACTTTGGATAAGAAAATAAAAAAGGAAAGGAAGCACTTACAAAATAACAAAAGAATTGCCTTGTTTAATGATTTAAAAAAATATTTCTTTGCAAGACAAGATGCGCAAAACAACTCTTCACTCTCTCTCTCTCTCTCTCTTTTCAGAGAAGTAGGTGAGAGAAAAACGCAAACATGAACACCACCATTTTCACACTGAACCAATGACTGGTGTCAAGTAGATGAGGTAAATGTTTTGTGGGAAAGAAAGAAAAGGCACAATTTACAATCAACCGTGCCATGTAAATTCACTTAATACCAACAACAATAATAATAATAATAACAATAATAATAATACATATCATAACACCATCATAACAGCAATAGAAAAAAAATAAGAAGCAAAAATACAGACTAAATTTGATCTTGCAGGGCATCTACCAGCCCTATTGTTTTGCTTTGTCCAACATCAAAAAAATCAGGCCAGGTATCCACACCAAGAGTTCTACCATATATTCTTTGCTCATTTGAGTCCAAAAGTTCCTCTGGTTTCTGAGAACAGGTAAAGTATTGGGAAGCCAATGCATTAGCACTGACCTAGACTCAGTTCAGAGGTGCTGTAACACACTATCTGACCACCAGACAGGAAACACAGAGTTTGGAAGGGCCAATGCAATCGTCATGGCAGAAGGCACCGCACCCCTGGCACATAATCATGGCCTTGAGGCGACAGGAGCACTTAAGAGCCACCTCCTCTGCTGCACTGTCAGCAAATGCTTGGATACTAAGGGCAGTGCTCTGGCTTCCAGCGTTCCCAACACTAACACGTGGCCGCAGCTGGAGCACACTATCTGCTATACTGCGTGAGAAGCCACTACCGTCCACTACAGAGACATTAGCTGTGTAGCTGAAGCCAGACCCTCCTCCACTGTCTCCACTCAGTGCACCTCCACCTCCACTCTTCTGCAACTTAGGCAGCTTTCCATACAGATGATAGGGAAATGACGAGGCAGAGGTAGAAGAAGGAGAAGAGGACACGGGTGAGACTGAGGAGTTTGTATGATGGGTGTAAAGATTTTTACCTTGCTCTTTTTTTGCCATTCTTTCAAGTGACATTTCCATGTTAAGCAGTCCTTCCATAGCTCCCCCACTTCCTGTATAATTGTCTGTGGAGCTCTGGGGTTCTTTTTTAGTTACAACAACAGAACCATTGCCACCCATTTGAGCCTGTGAATTTTTGGTGAGTGCTTGCTGGCACGAGGGGCGTGAGGAGACTTCATTTTTCACACTAGCCCCATGAGAGAGCTGTTGCTGATGGGACTGAGGTTGGGGCGGACGCCAGCTGATCTTAACAGTAGGTACAATTTCAGAAGGGCAAAGGTCACCATGTGAAGGGGAAGGAGCATCAGGTGTGGTTCTGCAGATTGGCTGGGAGAGGTTAATAGAGTGTTGCTGAAGACCAGCCGCTTGCCTCTCTGGAGTCTCACCACGTGAAGGCTGAGGGATGTGGTGCTCTTTTATCACAGCTGACTCCAAAGCTTGAGCACTTTGAGAGTTCATGTCCACTGAATGCCTAGAAGAGGAAGAAGTGGAGGTGATGACAGGTACTGCACCAGGAGGCACAGTCCCTGACTGCTGAGGAACAAACTGCTGGACAACTGTGCCACGGGAGCTGGCTTCATCAAGCAAGCATGCCATTCGAGAATGTGAAGTGGCAGGTGGTGAGGGACCATAATTCCTTCCAGGCACAGGTGACTGATGAGTAGAAGGGGCTTTGTGCTGAAAGTCTGAACCAGCAGGTTCTGTAGTTCCTCCTGTTTCATTTGGGGTTCTGAAGCGGGGAGCCATGTTTCTGGCAGATCCTCCTGGCTGGCGGTTGGATGGCAAGCCTGCTGGTACCCCTGGGAGTCTATTTATCTCTAGCTTACTTGCAGAATGTGACTGTGGTAGGACTTTCTCCAAAGGCAGGCTGCCTTGAAGAAGCTGGGTAACCAAAGGGTTGTTTGCCTCTACTGAGGATACAGGTCGTGCACTACCTTGAATTCTCTTAACAGCAGAAAGACTGGTAGAGTTTTTTAATCCAGAATCATCTGTAGGTCCTCTGCAGAAAGGTTTTGCATCATCTTCTGTTGGGATAAATGGCTTTGCTCCACTGCTACTCTCATTTAGACCATGAGCCTTGCTTTGGTCCTTCTCTACATGCATGAGGTATGGCTGCACATGGACCTGGGTCAAGGCATTGGAGTTTTGTTCCTGGACATGGTTTATGCCATGGGTGTGGACTGAATGGTGCTTTTGTGTCTGAATCACTGGCTGGTTTGGCACGCCATTGGGGAAACGAGCCTGAATGACAGTTTGGCTGTGGGCAGGGTTAGAGACATGGGCCTGGATGACAGGCTGCTGATGCTGGGGAGAACTCAAAGTGCATGAAGTAATACGATTTGGTGTCTGAATGACAGGCTGATTCTGAGACTTTGTATTCTGACCCTGCACTCCATTACAGTCCATCGTTCTGTGCCACTCCACTGTATCATCCTCTTGAGTTTCATTCTCAAAGTCTGATGCCGTCTCTGTGGAGTCACTGTGCGCACCATTATCTTCCTCTCTCATATTATTTGGTAGACATGAGAGGGAATTTACATATTTACCATCAGTTTCAATATCTGCACTCTTGTGCTCCTGCAATATTCTCTCCCTAACCACATGATCCTCCACAGCAGCTACAAAACCATTGCGGGCTGCAACAAATGTCTCTTTGGGGACTTTCACATCTGACCCATGCTGAATGACCCCAGTAGTGCCAGAACGATGTTCACCCAAATTCTGCTCACCTTCCCAAGACTGAGCTGATGCTGCCAAAGTTCTGATCACATCCACACCTTGGGCACCAAACCTAGGCAGTGAGTCAGGTATTGATGTGGGAACAAGATTTACTGCTTCACTGGACACTGGTGTAATTATGTAATTGGGAGTTACTGTTCTGCTGTCACTTGAATCTGCTTCTTCAACCCTACTCTCTTGTTGACTGCCTACAGACTCAGGTTCACTGGGAGTAAGCACAGGAGTGTCTGAGGTCTGCTCGGAGGCTTTATCACTGGAACTGACAGGCACTTCCTCCCCTCCACAGATATCATCCACCTGGTCCTGGGAGGCTGGACTGTCTGTCTCAGTTGGTGATGGTGTAAGGGTTTTAGGGGACTCAGAGGGTAGCACTGAAGGATTGGAGGACACAGAGGATGGAGATGGCAAAGTTTGTGGGGTAGAGGCTTGAGGTTTTTCTGGAGTTTCTACATTGGATAGCTGTAGTTGTGCTCCAGACGAATGAGAGCTTGCAGGCGATTCCTGGTCCTCCACATCAACTCTTCCTCTTCCTCCTCCTCCTCCTCCTCCTGGTTCAACGGGACCCGGGTGCTCTCTCGAACGCCTTGCGCTGGAGCAATCCGGTATCCCAGTACCACCCCCCGGGCCGCCCCCCCCAGGCCCTGCCCCGTCTCCAGTGGCTGCAACAGCAGCAGCGGCTTCCCGCTGTGCACGGGCTTGCTGGGCACGGGCCTTGATGTCCGCCAAGGTGCGCGCCCCCGTCCCACTGCGCCGCGACCCCTCGTTGGGGGGCACGATGCGGGGACAGATTTGGTACGTTGGCGGCCCTTTGACCCACGGAGGTTTGATCCGGGAGAGCTGAATCTAGGAAAAAAGGGGACAGACGAGAAAAAAAAAAGAAAAAGGAAAAAAAAAAAAAGCAGACAGGGACACAGTTACTTAAAGGAACGCATTACTTAAATTGAGGCTAACTGGACAGTGTAAGGACTTAATTATGTTAGTATATGTAATAATTATAACAATCAAAAAATACAATTACTTTGAAATCCTGTCAAACACTAAGTGTACTACAAACATGGCTATCATACCCGGATTGGCGGGACCTTGGGTTCCTCTGTTGTAGGCTGCGGCTTTTCTGAGTGCACACAGTCAACTGTGTTACGAAAGGACTGATGCTCATCCAGTCGTGCCCTCTTCTCGGGAAAGCTGGTGAAGGCCTGGGACTCGTCTGGTCTCCTCTTCTGTTCCTTGAGCTGGATGGCAGGACTGGCTGTAGCAGGACTTGCTGCAGGGCTGCTCTCCCTGCTGCTCGCACCGGTGCCTGCTGTGCCAGTAGTGATTGAGGCAACATCATCCAGTGGGTCAGTGGCAACAGCAGCAGTTGAGGATGAGGAGGAAGAAGAGGAGTCAGAGCTAGCAGCAAAGGCTCCTTGCTGGTCAGAGGTAGAGGAGGGAGAAGAAGATGGAGAGGATGATGAGGATGTTGAGGAAGAGGATGAGGAAGGCGAGGAGGTGGACCCAACAGTGGGCTCAACAACTTCAGGCAGCAGGCTGGTGGCACCTTCTGGTTCATCACAGGTTGAGCTTGTAGAGGCAGGAGCAGGAGTAGACACAGGGGCAGGGGAGGGAGCTGCCTCTGTACAGAGTGTCTCCACTGGAGCTTCTGATTCTGATTCAGCTTGAAGGACAACCTCTGCCTGCACTGTGCTGGTTTCTGGGACAGGTGATGTAGTTGGAGCTGCAACTTCCAAAGCTGGCTGGGTCTCTGCCTGTTCTTGAACCACTGCTGCAGGAGTGGTCTTGCAGAGTGGGCGGCGCGCCCTACGTCTGAGGTCAGCACGCGATCGTCTCCTAATACGACCCTCCCTTCGTCGTCTTCCAACGCCCCTCCTCTTAGGTGTGGCTGCAGCAGTATCAGCCGCAAGGACTGACCCAGAAACATCGCCTGCATCACTCATTGTGAGTTTTAATGCCTCCTCACGGGTTAAGCCAGATCTATAAGGAAAGATGGAGAAGTTCATGTTAGTTAATTACACATTTAAGAACTGTTTAATCAGCACTTCGAATAAATACAAAGCAGTTATTTTAAAATATGACAAAGAACCCTACTTTTGGCCATGGTACTCCTCAAAGAATTTCTCCTTCCATGCCTCCACTTTCTTTTCTTTTTCCATCTCTTGTCTAAAGCGAACCTGCATCTCATGTGTGAACTCACCTTAGAGAGAAAAGGACAAAGGACTTTCCATATTAATTATTTCCGTGCTAATCTAAAATCTCCAACACAAGTGAACATAGCATGGCTATAATAAACAGTTAATGCATGAAATAGCACCGTGTTCCAGTATCAAGGTGAACCTCACCTTCAGCGAGCCTCTCTTTCCAGCTTTGGGAAGCATGAGTGAAAAATTCGTTATTCAGTGCTGAACTGCTGAGTCGGGCAAGACCATCAGGACCAACCTAAACATCAACATAAAACACAATTCAAAGACAGCATATTGGGGTACATGTTTGATAGAGATCATAACAGAAAAGAAGAGAAGAATAGCAGCCATAACCACACACCTGTCTATCTACTTCAGGGAGAAGTTGAAGGAGCTGTTGCTGAGAGTGAGGAGGAAATGCTGCAAATGTACGTGTATTAATTAATGCACGGATGTTGGTGTTGACCAGAATTGAGCCTGGGGTCTCAAAGTCCACCTCCACACCACCCCTATTCCTCTTCATGGGTCCTGCAAATTCAAACATGAAATCAACACTGCTGCTGAAGGACATGTAAAGACAAATACCATGTGATACAATATAGAACCTTTCACAACATAACCCACAACTTCAAATATATTGGCATATGTCAGTAGTGATCCCTGTGATAATCTTTGAAAACAAGTTTCAGGTTGTAAACAGCATTGTACTGCACATAGGGCTACATAAAAATGTATATTAAAATTGAGACATCAATTTGTTTCTCAATGCAATTTGATTCAAGAACAGGATCACATCTTCAGGATTTGCACTCATGCAACCATTGCATAAAACATGCCACCATTCCTCCTTATTTGCTGTGACCAATGATGTTGTACTACATGACCTCACACACCTGAAGCATGATGACTTGAACACAAAGTTAAGCTGTGAGTGAATTTTGAAATAATCCAAATGCCCATTGCATTCAGAAGGAACAAATTTGTTTTAAACAAAATGTTTATTATTATGTACTGAATGTTAAATTCTCAATTAGTAAACATGAAATGAATGACTGGGTCGAGTGACTCATGGCTGCATAAGCTGTCTCGCTCAAAGGCTATCAGTGATGCATTCCACATGAATCAAAACCAATTTCCCTCTGCAAAATGTGGCTTATAACCTTCTACTGGTAGAAGAAAAGAACCAAGGACTAATTATTTAACCAGACATCATTGCTGGTTTCCTTTTAAATTTGGGAGGTCACACTGCTCACTTGGAATCCTTATACGATTCAAGCTATTTTTGCGTAGAACTCAGCAACGGAAATTTACCAATAAGTCAGTAATTCAAAACGCAGTCAAGCTGTCTTTCACAAACATCCAGTAGGAAAATGAAGCTAGTGTTCTGCCGAAGTAAAGTAAGAATTTAACAAATATGCATATACCACAGCATGATTGAATTCTCAATTCTGATTAGTCAGAAGGTGTTAATTTGCTAGAATACAGCTGGCCTATGCCAGTGTCTGCTGCAATGCAAATTATAACTGTATGTCAATGTTTTAACTATAAACTGATATGGTATGGCTTGTTCTAAAAAAATTAATCATGCACAAGTTGCTGTGGTATAAAAGGAAACACTTCAGAACATGATCTACTTTGGGGCGGTAAAAGTAACTCTTCCTTACATATATACAGTATTCCTTACTAAACTGGTCAAAGAATCATGAGTGAGAACTGATGTGTGATTCCAAGTCAAAAAATTGTGATTCCTATTTCATCGAAAATTATTCAGCCCTAGTTTTACAGTGAAACGTCACTCGGCCACAATAGCATGGCAGGAAAAAGCAAGTACATGCCCTTCATTCAATACTCAGACAAATGGGTCCCACAGGGTCTCATCCTCTGTACCTGAACGTAGGCCACGCATGCTCTTGAAGTGCTGGGGGTGTTTCCAGCCCAGCTCGGAGCGGGCTCGAAGTGCTGGGCCTGGACCCCCCCTAGACCCTTCCCTGCGCCTCCCCGCAGCTCCTGAGGGGACAGGTGGGGGAGGAGGGAGGCTGGTGAGACTTGGAGAATGAGCGAGTGTGGGAAGGGCAGCACAGGCAGAAAAGCCAGTGACATTGGAGAGGCTAGAACAGCAGGCAAAAAAGTGCTGGCTAGTGCACACACACAAAGCCACAAGGACAGATGTCCCAGACATGGAGATACCGAGCAAGAAGGTAAGTGGATATCTCAAGTGAGGATGCAAACGCAAAGCAGAGGGGTCAGATATCCATAGGTCATAGAGCAGGGTTTACAACCAGAGACACTGGTTTCACACACTGCGAGCAAAGGGAGGTACTAAGAACAAGCTACACAAAAAGTCAGTGCCTGCTGGGAAGATGCTGTTTTAGTGTTAACAGAGACACACAGAGGAGGCTGCTGACAGGATGGAACTGTGGGGGTACTGGCCTTAAGAAGACAGCAATATTAAGTCTGTCAGTGGGTAAAATTACAAAAACTGTCAGACCACAAAGTGAATGGGTTTACAAACCACTGCAGAAAGAGTGGAGATTGGCAGGAAAAGGAGGAAGAGAAGGAAAGGATGAGAGGGAAAAGAAAATAACCTGATGGGACGTGTTCACCATTGACCTTCAGTGGAGTAAGAACCACACGAGGCATCATAACAGATTTCTTCCTCTGTCTCCCTGACTGTAGAGAGGAAGAGAAAAAAAATTAAATACAAATCATGTATTTACATGATTAAAAAAAGAAAAAGTGATTATATATGTAATAAACTTGAGAGAGAAGGTACCTGTGAGGATCGACTTAGTCGTGTCTGTGGCTCTGTGGAGCAGGAGGCACTGGAAGAAGTGTCATCCACTGAAGCTGAAACAGGAAGCAAAACCAGGAAAAAAAATTGGTAAAGGCTAGCTTACTATATTACCATTGCTTTAATCATATAGGCCTGTAAAAATATCTGAAATGATGCTTTGTACTCTGTACAATAAAATCTAAAAGTTACCAAGTTTAAGAGCTGTCTAATAATTGTATGAAAATGCATCCAAGTATCTGTGCAGAATGTGGAAATGAATCCAGTAATGACAGAGACCCTTTCCATTTTCTCAGTAATATGGCAGCAATATTGCTTTTTTATCTTATTAACTAACTTTAGTAGAGGGTGGGGGGAGAGGCTGGTTAAGGAACAACTGTTTTTAGCTGCCAAAAATTTATTACAGGAACTAACTAATCTAATGGATGTTCCACAACATTAATCATAACTATAAATGGATAAAATGTAGGTCATTCTTTAATAAATTAAAAAAATATTAGTGTAATTAATTCTTGCTCCACAGCAATCTGACCACTTCAAAATGTGCTATTATTAGAAAATAATCAACTACTTCATAGTGCATCACACCACCCAGTTGTTGATTGTTTTCCAATAACAGCATGCCCCATTGTTTTTAATTCCATATTTATACTATTACAAAATCAGTTAAGTGACAATTCTTAGGAGATCTAGAAGGTGTTCTTGAAAAAAAAAATGCAAGGCAGCGAGAGGAAAATTGTTCACATTTGGTGCATATCGTAGTATGGACACCTATGCTAAGTTGTGCACAGAATACTGGCACATGTTTAAAGATTCACAGACACAGAAATATTCAGTTCTTGGTCCAAACTAATCATGTACATACAATAAACCTACAGACAGAATATTTTGTGCGATCGCTGCACAATAAAACACATACACACTATGAATCTATGATTGCAATGATCAGTGCCAATATGAATATCACAAAGGCCAAAACCATAATTAAACAGAGCTGAATACATTTAACAGAGCTATGGTAGTAAATGATCAGAAATGAAATGTTTAAGACACCCCCATCCCTGCATAAGTGAATGAGAAATCCGCCTTCTGACTCCATACGTAAAACGCTTTCATAATTTAGCTCTAATTGTCCCCATTAGAGCTCTGACCACACACACACACACACACACAATCATATGCACATTTTAAACCACACTCAACTAGGTCACTGCGGGATGTCATGTGCTGCTGCAGTATCCATGGCAACACACACATTCTCAGGGGGGGAAAAAAAGAAAAAAAGGAAAGAAATCAATGTTTCCCTCTCATCCTGTGTTCTTGAAGCTTAAGGTAGCTATGGTCCTTGATCTAAACTTCATTTTATTTAAAGCTTTAAATCTCTGAACAGATACCCAGAACAAAACATTTATAGTAGTGTCAAGATGCATATGATGGACAAACAAAAAATAAAACCTTTACATTGAAAAAAAATGAAAAAGGCACATTCATGATTAGACATGTCCCTGGGTAATCCCAGCCACTGAAATGTATTATATTAGTACTATTATATTGTAATGAGAATGCATGATATACATCATTGCATTTCATATCTCCATGTGTGAAAAGTCACGGCTATTTCAGTTTCATATTAGGAAATGTACCCCTCTGATGCAGTATCGATTACTGGGACTAATGGTGCTGGCCTAAAAAATGCTGATACATGATTAATAGCTCACCATAGTCCACGTTATCTGATCTGATACAGGGATATAATTTATACACTGAATACATTATTGTGGCAGCGGGGCGTGGTCGAGCATCAGCTGTGGGCAGCGAGGAGTCAGGGAGAACCGGCAGGTAACATGTCGTGCGTTTCACCGGTGTGATTACTGGCAATTTACTTGTGTCTCTTCTGTGTTCTTTCAGGAGAAGCCAGTAATCAGAGAGAGAGACGGCTGTGTGTGTGTGATTTTTTTTATTTTATTTTACACACACACACTTTGATATATA
>JAOTRR010000020.1:7758699-7771351 GCA_028570945.1 Gogo arcuatus | reverse complement strand
TCAAAGTCGCTCAGATCCTTACACTTGCCCATTTTTCCTGCTTTCAACACATCAATGCAGGACCCATATTCACATTTTTAATTATAAAGTATGTCTGTATGTAATATGTTTTTAAAATTAAGTTAGTCTATAGGTTCTCAGCCTGGGGCCACCTGCGATGCCGATGGGGTTGTGGAGTTTTTTTGTTTTGTTTTTTAATCAGCCGTAATTTATAATGTATTTTTATGCATATAAACCTGATTTATGGAATATTAACTCTCAGACCATTGTTATTAAAATTTCATTAGCTTTCATTGAATTTGAAGCCTGTTAAGCCCATCTTCCACCAGATTGCAGCGATGTGGCACAGTTGTGGTTTCTAGATAGAAACACGACAAAATTAGTACTTAGTAATGTTTAGCGGATTATGCCCATAATCTATACAGCACGTGATATTTCTGTATGTAGTCTACTGCAGCAGCATATACTGAACTTGTAAAATCCAAACTTTGTGCAATTTATAACCCCCAAAGACCTGAAAAGTGTCGAAAATCTTAGCAGATTAACCATGATCCTTTTGGTACAAAATGGGTTTACGCTGATAAAAATATACGAAAAGTAATACATGAACCTGATTAAATTGTTTAACCTAACTACTGATGCCATTTGCTAAGCACTTATTTATGAGACACAGGGTTCAGGACCCTTTAATGCATCAAATCAAAGTACTGATCTAGGTTGTTATGATTCCCTCTTTGATGCAACAATAATTAAATAATGTGCAAGATGTGTTACTTAACCAGCTTTAAATCAGCTGATCCATCTAGTTTAATCATGACAGTTCACAATAGTCTCCCCAATATGTTCTGCACTAGCTTCTTTAGATGTGGAAACCACCGACCAGACAGACGAATAAACAACCAATAGTCATGCTAACTAGAAAGCAATGTGTCAAACAATTAGGAAACATGTCACCACAATTTTTTTAAAACCATTTCCCAGGAAGGTCTTTGAACGACAAAACTGGGGAAGCAGTCTGGTGCCAGCGCTGCACCCCACCCTAAATGGTAACCTTAGACTTGCAAAAGTAAATGCCACTAGATAATACCAGTTGCAATGACACCATGTGGCTTTACGTTTCATGCCACATACTGAACTGTCTTGAAGTCAATACTCAGTCCTGACATTCTGAAGTCATGATCTAAGGTCATGAAAGAGACCAGACACCCATGTAAAGATGATGTCAGCTAGAATGTTTAAGAAGTTTAGAGACAGCAAACATAATTTATAAGCAATCTGTATTTAAGAAGTGCATGTTTATTCAGGTCGAACAAACCAGAGATATAAAGCAGTGTGACAACAATAAAAATGGCTCTGCTCTTCAGTGGTTTAAGCTAAAACATTTCTCTTGGCTGCTGTTCAATACTTTGTGGAGAGCATCTGAAACAGGAAGCACTTCTTCTGGGTCTGGTGTCTTATCTACAGTAGCAATACAAGTCTTTGTATGTACCTCAAGTTTGGTTTGGCTAGACCTAGTCTTCAGTGAAAAAATTATGAAGGTTTTAAAGGTTATGGTTTAAGTTCGGTTGAATGTGCAGGTAACATTTTAGCTTTATTGACCAATGTGCAGCTAAACAGGGTCGTCATTTGCATGTACAAATATATTTGCTCATTTTCCACATTTAGTATGAATTTGGTTTAAGGGGGGAAAAAAAGTCATGTCAGTTTTAGTATAAAAAAAAAAATAGTATTGGTCCATAGAACTGCAGGTTAATACAGTATATGGGTACAATAATGGGAATATCAATAATATTCATAATATTTTACAAACAAAGCTGTTGCAAAAGACTAAGAGCAAATCGAATACAGCTTGTCACTGAATTTGTGTCAAACTGGCTCGTGTAAAACAACTACATGCTTGCAGTAGGATTTTAAAACAGTTTAACATGCATGTATATTGTAGGGTATTGCTGATTTCCTTTAGCAATCTGAAGCTAGCCAGTTAGGAGGCAGGAAGCCCGGGTTGCGTCAAACTGTGTGGAAATATAGAGCTCTGCAGTTTTAAACAAAGGTCAGACTCGACGTGGGGAAACTGGACAGAACGTGCATTTCTGATAAAAGGGAGGGAGGGATGGTGTCGTGCTAGCTATTACGTGCTTTCTGTAATCTCTAGCTAGTAAGCTAACGTTAGCTAATTCGAGACACGCAAACAAAGGGTCAAACTGGTAGCGGTGCTAATGTCGCTAAGCTACAAGTCGCGTCCTTATTCACGTGCCAGTCCAACCGTTATGCGTGTTATTTAATAATGTATATTTCTGAAGCGTGTTTAATTTAGACATAATTTAATAACCCTGCTGGCGTTATTCTAACTGGTTAGAAAGCTGTGTGTGGTCTGAGCTACACAACAAGGCAGAGCCGCAGCGGCTTCATAGAAACAGTAGCTTTGTCTGGCCGCTCGTGACGCATAAAAACAAAAATAAACCCCGGACATATTCGAAAATAATACATACAAACACAAAGGTTTCTAATTTTACCATGCGAGCAGCCTCGGCCCACGTGCGCTCCTTCTTCCTCTTCTGTTTGTCCTTCATTTCCTCGGTCTTCTCCGTGTTTCTGCGGCGGACTAAGCCGAATAATCGGCGAGCGCTGGATAGGAAAACGTGTGCGCGTGAAAACAGCTAGAGAGCTCGCGCGCGGAGCAAAGTGACCTGACCGAGCTCGCTGCGATACCCAAAACACTCCACACACCTACTCCTCCTTTTTCTCTGGGGTGTTTTTTCACGGACAGAGAAAACGTTTTCCTGCTCGGCCTCCTACAATGCAACACGCGCGCCTCGGCCGGATAAAAACCAACAACAATAATAATATTATTATTAATAATAATAATATTAATAATAATAAATCAATCCCTCGTTGTTAGCTAGCTAACTGCAGATTCGTGTAAGTAAACAGCGCGAGCCTTTTGTAAGCTAGTAGCCTAGTAAACACGTCCAGGGCGCAGCGCGTGCGAGCTACCTCCTTCTGGCATACTGCAGGGAAAACCCCTCACTTTGGTATGCGAGGAAAAAAGAGCACAACAACGAGGTCAAAGGTCAAGCACACTGCAGGAATGCAACACAAAACAACTCATTGCCCCATCCCCCTCTTTTAAACTCGCTTTTTTTTTTTTCCTCCCACAGCCAACCATAGACCGTGCATGCAGCCAACCCTTCACTACACAAGCAGCTCTCTTTTTCTGACGTATCAGACTGCGCTGGGGTGGGACACGCCCATATTTTTTTACACACGCACGCACACGCATGCACGCATTCTGCAGGAACACAGCCGCATTGATCATAAATCAGCATCAAGATTCATAAATCACATCTATAATCATGCTTAGGGGACGCGTGTCTATTAGACGTACTTACATCCTTGTATCCGATACCACATACAGAGTGCACTGCACAAACTTTCCTCTTTTTTTTTTCAAAGTAAAAGCTCCACAACTTGTTCACAAGTCCCTCTCAGGCAAAGGATTTCAAACTTTTTATAGCCAGGGACAATTTAACTGTAAAATGAATTCACCGGATCCCCTCGGTACATAATTATTTTCATGAATAATCCAACCATTTACATATTAGGCTCATTATTTAAATGTGTACAGTAAATGAGACATTATTTGTCAACATGCTATTGAGGTTTGGATTAAACCATTTAATTCATGTAACCAGTCAAATAGGCGAATAGCTATAAGAACGTATAAATATAGCAGCTTTGATAAAAGTGGACTGTGATTTTCACCACTGTGAAAAATAAATAAATTAATTAAATTAACAGCCAAAAATTTTTGGAGAGCAGTAGTTCTCAGTCTGGGACCCCAATGGGATTTATGAAGGATATCCAGAGCCAACTTTGAAAATCACTGCTCTAGAGCAAAGTTTTGTAAAGGTTTTTTGGCCAGGGACCCCTTTCAGTGGGAAAAATAAATTTATTTAACAAATTTAATGAACAGATTTATTCAACAGATTTATTTAATTAACTTGTTTATTTTTGTTTATTTATCTATCAACTTTCTAAGAGTGGTAACTCAATGATTAAAAGATCTGGCTTACTGATTAGAAGGTTAGGGGTACCACAGCTTGGGGGCCGTGACACTAAACACTAAAGAACTTACCACTTATTAAGGAAAGCCTGGTTTGGGGAATTGAAGTCTTCTGCTGGTGGTCCTGAGGATGCAAGATGGGATGTAATGATGCAGAAGCTCAGACAGATAGGCAGGGTCTGGCTGACTTTAAAATTAATGAAGAAGAAGAAAAAGAAGAAGAATTTGTATAGGTAGATTATATTACACTTATTTAAGTATTGAATGTGGGAAGAGAGAGGTAATCATTGTAGCTGATACAGCATGAGTGTTATATGAGCAGATCGCTAGTGTGTGTAATGTGTAATGTTCATTTATTCAAAATACACCATCATATTAAAATAGTAAAACTAATTACACTGTGTTAGAATAATTAAACATGTTGAATTTTATTTAGACATTTTTGCACAGTATTTTTTTAAAAATTAAAACTGTGGTTATATTCAATTTGGCATTCTAACATTATAATTTTTGCTTTAATAAACAAATATTAAATGCATTTAATCCAAGTGACCAACCAATTAATCTTATAACTATAAGATAACTATAAAAATTAGTTTATAGTAGTTGATAGTGATCATCATATCATTACAAATATTAATCTATTAAATTATTAATTGTGATCCGCATGGCTGTATGTCACAGATCTCTGAACACAGTCTCTGGACCCCATTTAAAAAACCCTGGCTCTAGGCAAATAAACAAGGCTAAATCTAACCAGGACTTGTTTATCTAAATTTAGTAACTTCTTAGACTCCTTTTATTCCAAAAGAGAGCCTTGTGACAAATCTAGCACTTTTTGAGCAGATGGTAATTACTTGACACAGCTCTCCAGCTCACATTAGAGCTGCTGGTTAAACAAGAGAGCAGTCAACTCATCACCAGTATTATGTAAAGCCTGACGGAGTTGCATTTGCACAACGTTCCCAAAGACTAATCACTGATCTCCATTGTTCCTAAAGACTAATCGCTGATCATTTATCACCATTTGTCCCACAGCCTGTGCACTTTGTTCATTTTAAACTTGTATTCATTTAAAATATTTTCTATGCTGAAAATCCTCCATCTTCATGTAACACGCTTTGATATGCAAATGATCACGACGATTTAATTAATACGCAAATTAGCCTGTGGAGTCATCTGGCGACGTTTTAAGCATTCATTAGCCACGATCCCCTGAACAGAGATGAACGAGTCGACTCTTTGAGTCGGCTCTTGTAGATGAACAGTGAGCCAGGGTTCAATAGAGCCCATCACTATCGAGCACTATTGAATCGCTTGTGATTTGTAATAAGCCCTATAAGAAAAGGAAACCACGCTGTAATTGAGTATGCCATGGCTTACTTTGTGTAATGAATGCAAAAAAAATGTGAAAGCAAAAAATGTAGTTAAATTACTCCACAGGGACCTTTATTTTGAAATACACTGCTGCTCAAAACAGGAAGTGAACAAGTAATACTAAATCTGTAATACTTTAAAATGTTCTAATGAATAACAACACGAATAGTGCTATTATTTTGTTACCATACCATCACAACAGTAATAGAAACAAGTTAAAAACATAAAAGCGCATTTCAAGCTTTACTTCCGGTCCGCCATTTTTGTTCGGGGCAAAGAAGTCGAAAAAGTTGTTCTGTTTATACTTGCACCTGCAGGTACAGTAACATGAAATCCGAGATTACCTTCCTCAGGTCCATATCCATTATCCACTATGAACAGGACAGATGATTGAATACTTTATAGAAAATATAACCTTCTTTAGTTTGTTGTTTCCCGTCAAATTCCCTTTTCGTAAGTCATCAGTGTTGAAATAATGGTTGAATCAACATTGGACGTGACGATTTTGAGCTACATGAACTCATTGTTATATGTTCACTCCATTTTACGCTTAAGTATTGCAAGAAATCACAAAAACCCATCTCAGGATGCTCAGGTAAACGGAACCCTTGATAATACAGATGAAAACCTGGAACAGGTAAAAACACAAGACTATCATAGGGACAGGTAAACATTTTGTAACCAAAACTCCCCCAAACTTTTGGCACAAAGTTGGAGGCTCATGGTGTCTAGGATGTGCCCATACCTGTTCCAGCATTACCATGCCCCTATACACAAAGCAAGGTCCATAAAGACAGGGTTTGCCAAAGTTGGAGTGGAAGAACTCGAGTGTCCTGCACAGAGCCCTGACCTCAACCCCACTGAATGCCGACTGCACCCCAGGACTCCACCTGACATCAGTGCCTGACCTCACTAATGCTCTTCTGGCTGAAGGAGCAAATCCTCACAGCCATGCTCCAAAAATCTAGTTGAAAGTCTTCCCAGAAGAGTGGAGAATATTATAACAGTAAAGGGAACTAAATATGGAATGTGACATTCAAAGAACACACAAGTGTGATGGTCAGGTGTCCACAAACCTTTGGCCTTATAGTGCATCAAAAAGAAGTAAAGGAAAAGCAGTGCGCACACAAGAAACAGGCTACTCTCATTTTGTTAGACATGCAGTTTACATATTGGTTGAGAAGTACTGTTAACATAATCGCAAAAGACACAGCACCAGTTTCTGAATGATGCTACCATCTAATAAAACTAGGTCTTTGATAAGGTCTTCTAAGAGTGGAAAGGATGTTTCAAATGCAGGGATTCTCCTTCTGATGAAATTGTGAGGAGGATTTTGCTAATATAATTCCAGCCACATTCTTTAGTATGGACTACAGTTGAACTTGCAGAATTCCATATTCGAGTTGTATGTTAATCCACATAGCATTGAGGAATTCAGGATTAAAATTGAGATTATGGCTGGCTATTAGTCTGTGAGGGGTTGTGTAAAAAAAAAAAAAAAAAGTACAAAATTTAAAACAATTTTGATTTCATTTTAATTAATCTCTCCTAATCCCATGGCACAAGTCCAGAGTGTGTTCTTTACTGATGATAGACACTTTCAGAGAGAAACAGATGCTGCACAACCTGCCCCCACCCCCAAACATCTCAACAACTGCAGAAGTCATCAGTCTCTTTTTGAAGGCTTGTGGTAGCAGAGAAATGGATAGAATTTCATTTTCTCCATGTAGCACTGAAACAGGACTTTTCAGAGAATTCAAGTAGGTATGGGAATTCAAGCATGTATAGGAAGATGATGAAAGCTTATATTTCACACCATTATTTATTACCAAATCAAGTTGTTTAAGAACAGGGTGGTTGCCTGACTGTACTTGATATTTAACTGTGCACATTCAGTGTAATTTTAGATCCGTTTCTCCAGCCACAGAATGTCAAAGCCAGTGGTATGTCATACTTTGATCATTGAGGAAAAATGGATTATAATGTCCCCGTGCTTGATATTCATGTAACAGTTTCATATGGGAGTTGAGTTCTCACCTCTGGGTTAACTGAGTTTCAGACAGAATGGAATGGTGAAAATTTATTACAATTGGCCAGCACAAGAATCTTAGAGGCTGAGTTATCATTTCTTAATCAGTATAGGGCTATTCAGTGTTTCCTTTTCAAATAATATTTGTATGCATTTGTATGCCGGTAATCAATGCGGATGCTTGGGACAGTCCTTTCCCCCGTTTTAGTGGGATTCTGTGGACTTCTACAGCAGCATGCACTGATGTCTTTATAGCAGGGTTAAACAGTGCTCTCAGATGAGGACTGAATACATGCACTGTTGGGATCCTGGAGATCCTCCAGTACATATGTTAGTACAGTAACCACCATTTTCCTACGGAGAAGAGGAATTTGTCTTTAAAAAAAAAAAAACATAAGGCAAAAATAACAAGAAAAGTAACAAATACTTTGCACATTCTTGCTTGTACTGATTTGAGATACAGGTTTTTCAAATGGGGATTCAACAAATTCATGCATTTTCCACTGGACTCCATTAATCATGCCCCTTTACTTAAAGATTAAAACTCCACAAAATGAAGGCTATAGTGCATGTGAATGGCTTTTAGGCCACAGGGAATATCCAAGTCACTATAACATCCATTTCTCCTTTACATCAGTCCAAGCTGTCCCTTTCAGCCCTGTAGATAATGGCTCCTAAGTGTCATTATCAATTCTGTGAGCTAGAAAGAAGAGGGAAAAGACAAATACATGAGACCATAGCAGTGGACAAATATAAAAATAGACAGAAATGAAAATTATATTACAATATCACAGAGTAAGTATGACAGAGACTTACACTGTTTTGGTATCCTGAGTGCTTCTGTGTCACCAGACAGAACCTGGTGCATGACGCCTCTGAACTGATACAGCACCTTCAGGCTCTTTTCCTCACCCACACAGGGGTCGTAAAAGCCCGGTAAGCCAGCCTGAACACAACAACAAAAACAGAGCCATGTCATTAATGCACGAGTTAAATACAATTAAATTTGATACATGTAATTTTTTACGCTATTTTACACCGCAAGACTTTTGAATTGAATTCTTGATTCTGATTGGTCAGAGGGCGTTGATTAATTTTCTGTAACAGCAGCTCTGGCAGTAGTGCTGGCTGCAAGGCAAATCATAGTTTTGCATTAATGCCCTTTTTCCAAAATGTTATCATTTCTATAGTAACAAATTACACAGGGATTTGTATTGTAGATGCTTTACATAAGTAGACCTAAAAAAAAAAAAAGGCCTGTAATTGCTGATATGGTGAAGTTTTCTGTGACAGTATTTGGAAGGAGTCTCCAGTGTCAGTGATTTGTAATAGTCAGAGCTATAGCACCAACTAGTTTTCTGACATGGGAAAGTCCTTAGGATAGAGGACTTTGTGCACTGTGGTGTCTCGATAGCATGTCAAGCTGCCTTTTTTCTTTGTCTCATAAACTTCACAGGACAGAAAAAAAGTGAGGCTGGTGGTGCTGCTACAAGTGATAACAGGAAGTAACACATTTTGCAGATGACCAACATTAAACGTAACTAGTATAAACAGATTTTAAAAAGTATGTCGTCATCCATTAATAAATAAAATAAAATGTTAGTGTTGGCAAATTTCTGTGGTATAAGATGAATAAAACATTTCAGCATGTGCTGTTATTGGAAGTTATAATAATGGCCCTACCCTGCTGTTGATTATTTTCCTATACCAGCATGCCGTCATGTTTTATCCCTTACATATTAAACATATTAAGGATGTTCTGATCACATTTATTTAAATAACTAGTTTAAGTGTGTTACCTTTGAGGCTTCTGTGAGAATGAGTTTGGAGTCTTTCACTAGGCACTGTAGAGGTACAGTCACATCAATGACTCTTGCTCTTTCATGCTTCCTACTGTTGTCTGTCACAAACTTTCCATACCAGGCATTGAGTATGATGAGGCCTGGTAAGAGAAGATAGTTAATAAAAATCTGTTGTAAATGAACATCAGGTACCATTTATTCATAAATGCATTGTTCTGGTCAGGGTCACCATGGTTTAAATTACTTATTAATTTATATTTCATGGGGAAAAGAACTGCATAAAGCTAGCCACCTTATAACGATTTGAACATTGGAAGAAAAACACTTTACATCTAATTTTGCAGCCACTACATAATACAGATGCTTTATCTAGGTACAGGAGTCAACAAATTAGGTGTGTGACCACATGAATATCATAGGCCCTAGGCTTCGTAATGTTTATGCTAATATAGAAGTTGTAAAGCTGAGGATGTTACAGCTATCAATAAATAATTTATCTAAACTCATAACAGATTTTGTAATGAGCAAATGAATCATGCTTTGTACTGATGTGACAGTTAAGCCATAGCTTCACTGAGTCCAATACTGATCATATATTGTAGAAGGCATGTCAGTGATATGACCACAGGAAGCTACATCCAGGTTTTGAGAATACTATCTAAAGCAGAGTATCTCCTGGCCCACTGCCCTGCACAGTTTCCCTATTTCCAACAAACCTGATTCAGATCATGAGATAACAGGTAAATCATTCATGAACTGGATAATATGTGCTGGATGCACAGAAAACATGAAACTGCAGCACAGTGGGCCTTCAGAACTGGAGCTGGAATCTGTGAGTGTAAATGTTACTGTATGGTGGAGTAAAAGTGTAAAAACTGAGAAAAAAAATAGTTAAGATATGGTAGTGATTTCATTATATAATCTATGATAACATTTAACCAGTGAATTTATGACATCACCATATTCAACACACAAAACTAAATTTAAATTGAATTGTGTGTTTTGACACAAACCACAAAGACCCATGTTCTCTCACCCAGTCTCGACTCCTCAGCTTCAATGATCCTGCGCACAGACTCCTGCATCAGTAGAACCTGAGACACAAGAACGCATGCAATAATTTTACCTCAACCTTAATTTTTTTTTTTCATTGTTTATTTCAAAACAGTTGCCACAAATGTGCATCAGGATTAAGGTAGCAATAGAAAGGGCTACTCCAAAAAAATAAATAAATAATTAAATTAAATAAATAAAAAGAAGAGACCAGTAGTATATATTTTTTTTTTCAACTACATATTTAATGTACTGTTTCTCTATTTATGACTCACCCTTGTTGAAATGTCTTGATTAACTTTCTAAACTTGCCTAGGCTATCTAACAAGATCATAATTGCTAGATAAGGAGCCAGGTTAACAAATGTGGCTGTAGAAATGGATGTGGGAATGAATAAAAGTGGGTAGAAAACAGAGAGATTTCATGGATATTTATTAATTTTATCATATAATTATTCCATGATAAATGCAAAATAAATCAACAGATGGCATTTGCTTTTAGACAATGTTTCGACGTCTTTCAGTGGAATTTGAACAGAACCTCTAGAATTTTTTGGTTTTCTCCTTTTTACTTTTAGAGGTAGTCTGTAGTTACCAGATCTACAGGATGATTAAAAACTTTTCACATTTACTGGCAACATTTTTCTTTTAAGTTTTCTTTTCTTTACAGTACTGTTGTAATGACTACCATGTTGAGGTCAGGGCATAAAAGAAAGGCTGTGGCATGGTCTTTCAGTCACGCATGATGGAGGTCGAGTGTTTTATAGTATCGCTGTATAAAGGTTAACGTTTTTAAATCACACTGTATATAGTGGAAAATGTCAAATTTCACAGTGTGAAAGGTTTTCCCACATTTCAAAGAGCCATAATTATCACTGACAAAGTTACTAATGGATAAATAGAGAACTGTGTAATCTAAATGTACTGCTTCCTTTCGTGCTACTCAGAAGGACTGTGATTAAATAATCCACATTAAGAACCATCAGCAGTACAATAGTGCCATGTGGCCTTACAGCAGACTCTGCTTCTTGCTTCTTCTTGGCAATGTCAGACGCGGCGCTCTCCCGCTGCTTCTCTAGTTCCCTAAAGTGAGAGAGAGGGTCACAAGTAAATTAAATACAAATCCAAAAACAAATTAACACAAACTGCTTACATTCTGCCTCTATACATTATGAGTGCAATTTCAATGTAGAAAATACAATTAATCAGTTTTAATTGTACATAATGAAATCTGAAAATTACTTGGTAGTTTTATATTCACAATTTTGAAGATTTTTCAAGGGGTATGAGGAAACGGGCTTACTGTTCCTTCTGAGCACACATGTAAGGCTTGATAACAAGCCGCTGGATGGCCAAGTAAAATACAAGAGGTCCGACCGTGGCGTAGAACACCGCACTGGGAAGGAGCTGGTCTGTCAAGTGGATCGGAAAGAAATATGTCTGGCTGGCTCTGTTCAACCTGAAATATAAAAGTTGTTTTACATGCATGGCGCAAAAATTACTTGAATTATTTTTTTTAAAAAACCATCAGCTTCATACTTGATCTTGAGGGAAACACCTTGCGGCACTCCAACGCTGACGGTAGCGCCGAGAACACTGTGTCGACTGATCTTAGTCTCAGCACCGTACTCCACCACTGTTCCGAAAAAGCCTGATCTGTACACAAAGAATGCTTGCATATGAAAAAGGGCTTCAAAACTGAACAGAGTTCACTGTTTATATAATAAGGTAGGACTAGCAATCCAAAAGGCAATTAAAACTAATTTGTTACTACCACATAATAGGACTCAAGAACATACTTAACAGAACCCTTGATCTTGGTCTGGTCATCATCTTGGAATTTGTACTGGTAGCTCATCATAACGAAAGTATGTGGGATCCCCAACTGCAACATGAAATATACAACAGGATGATACAACACGCAGACAAGTTGTAGACAATACTTTAATCTTGAAAATAGAGAATACAGAGTGCAAAATTTGTTAGATGTTAAAATGCTACAAAAACAGTCGCATTTCTGTGGCTAAATCCGAAATGGCATCCTACATTTCTACAGCACCAGGTAAGACATTGTGTTGTATCATAATGTAGGGAGAAAACAGTGAAAAGGAAACCATTTGGGATTTGGTCTAATTTGAAGATGGTAGATTTGACTTGGATCATCAACAAGAAAACGATGCTGTGGGTAAATAAATGAAAATCAATCTGGAACAACTAATTGTATGATAAAAATGTGTTATGAGTCTCTACATTAAAGGTGACATATTATACCCATTTTCCACAAGTTGACACAGTTCCCTGAGGTCTTAATGAAATGTCTGTGACAGGC
>JAOTRR010000020.1:7699701-7709993 GCA_028570945.1 Gogo arcuatus | reverse complement strand
AAAGCAAATTCCTTGTATGTGAGAACGTACTTGGCAATAAACTTGATTCTGATCTCAGAATCCTATTTCTCAGGTTCCTCTAGTTCCTAGTTAATTTACAAGAACCTTTGTGCTAGTAAAGTTTCTTATGGGAATAAAATGTTTTCTGGAAATTGAAGTGACACAGCAAGGGAATTCTTTCATTATGCTAAAGATCAAATGGATGTCGAAAGTTTAGAAAAGCGGAGAGTCCTAGAAGAGTCTCTCAAAATGGTCACACCAGTGCTATTATGAGAAGGACCCATTATGTTTTAACTGGCCACTTTTGTACTGAAGTGTCAAATATGTCGGAGTGTAAGCAGAACTGTATAGGAATACTGATATAGTGTCATTTCATATGACTTGAGTTGAGGGTTGAGGGTATCTTTTTTTTTTTTTTGTAAGACGTACAAAACACAGAGTGAGGAAAAGCGCAGATCTCCAGTTCTGAGCTGGCTTGACATCCAGGCCTTTAATAAGTATTGGCTATTCAATAATACGACTTCTCAGCTACAGGAGCTGACAGAGTCAACCGAGCCGAACAAGGGAACACAAGAGCTCCGCAATGGCCTGCTTCACATTTAATACCCTGTCATTAGGAATAATTCTCTTTGCCTTGCACTGGCACACTATGGTGTCTTAGTGGACCAACATGGCACTGGAGCAACCCTTGGACAGAGGTCGGATGAGAGGACTGCAATCTTCTGGTTACACATTCTTCCGTTTGCTCCCATCCAGAGAGAGGGTTCTGGTTACGGAGGAGGCAGAAAGAGAGGAAAAGAGAGAGGATTGGCACATCAGGGCAGAAATGACTACATTCCCCTTACCAAGTCACAGACAACACGATCCCTCTCAGGAGAGGGGACGTACCTGCCAGTGAAACCCATTTACTTGGATTATTGAGAAGAACATTCTTCTGTGTCTGTATTATGAAAATGAGTACATCTTGAGCATCCCAACAAGCATCATTCCATTGATCAGAGCTATGGGGCAGTTGGCGAAAGGTCAACCGGAGGTAAATTCTACCTCACAACTCTAGGTCTAAACTCTTACAGAAAAGAGCGTTCTCTTTTATATCTCTGTTCGTTCTTTTTCAACATTTTTTCTCTTCCTGCTGTCTCAGGAATCCACGTAGCAGTCATCTGCGTACATTCTGTCCTCTGTTCCTTGGAGAGATAATGACTGGTTTCTAAGCATTTATTAAAACAAACTGAGAAAGATTTTGTAATAAAAATGAAAATGACATTTATGTGTTGTAGAGAGGTGTATTCTTTCTGAATACCAGCAAGGAGCATCATGCAATATTCCCTATCTTCCTGTGCAAACAGATCTCTCACTCGGTGTTGAAGCCAAGGACCAAAGTGAGTTTCATGCCCCAGGTGTCAAGTCATGAGTTATGGTTATGCACCTATAACATGTCTGAATAAATTTGAAAATCCTGAAATGTATCACCACTAAGCAACTCCTGACTTTCTCAAATTCTCCCTTCGACTCCCTTGCCTGGGGAACGATGTCAGGGCATTCCTTATTAATTTTAATATTCTGATATATACTATCCTGGCACTCCAGTATTTACATCCTGTTCAGTCTAGCCATGCTCAAAAAAGTATAAAAACTGCATAACCTGTTGCAGTAATTTCCATTTTATGTGTGATTCATCTTGTTAAGCAGTTAAAGGTAGTAGTAGATCAGTGTGATTTTTGTCGACCTCCATAGCAGCCTGTACGCTAATTGAATCTTTCCCAATATTGTTATAGATTTTAGACTGAACATTCTGTTTTCTTCATTTACTAGTTCACGGAAATGTCAAAAACTCCCAGATCAGCCGTTTCTTGCTCAAGCGCACTGCCTATAGATAGTCTTTGATTGCTTGCCATTGTTTTGTATAGTTTATGAGTTTTGTGAAGTTCTTCAGGCCTGAAATTCTATAATGCTTCAGTAGGATTACAGCAGCTGAGATGCTGAGAAAATGGCAAGACTTTGCAAACAGTAGGGGAGAAGGAACAGGGTATAAATAAGTCCCCTAAATGAGTCCCAGGTGAATGATATAATGAGATGCAGGTGCCGGTGGCTAGTAGGACAACAATTCCAAATGCTGAGAGCCTGGGACAGGAGGAGGAATGGCATGAGGTGTAACAGCTATGTACAGGAGTCACTTTTTGAGTTATAATCTTGCATTGCAGCTATTTATGCAGAACGGCTCATCGCTTACACAGTGGAAGCTTACATTTGTGGTCTGTTCTAAAATAAAACACTCTCTATTAAAACAAAAGCTAAACTAGATGTAAATGTGCTCCACAAAACCAAACAGGCATGTGTTTGAAATGTTCAGAATAAAGAAGCTTAACTGTCTGCATTGCCTCATGTCCACCCTCATGGGTTTGTTGGATGGTAAGGCTCTACCATTTTATCCTCAATAAGAACACACCAAAGAACACTTTAAGTGGTAGATTTAACCTGCCTGCTGATTTGATACTCATTTTTGAAGTATTGCGATTCAGATTAGACCTGAGTAGGGTTAGGGTTAGGGTTAACTCGTGGGGGTTTTTCAGCCACTTTGAATTTTGCTCATAAACCTGTGGCTTGCATTCAGACTCCCGAGTAATCATACCATCACAGGAAATCTGTACAATCTGTACAATCATATTATTACAGAAGTTTAAAATGTATTTTCATGTGATCTGCTGTTAGACTAATGATTTTAAGGGCTTATGCTTTCTTGTTAGAGTGCAAAAATCTTAGAGAGTGTCTGATGGAAGTCTCCTAATTGAAGGCATTTATAAAGTATACTTTATTTCATTATTTAACTTCATATGATGGAGAAAATCACTCATATTATATGTGTAGCAGTCTAGGAAACATAAACAGTCTTTAACTGTCCAGTTCCTGTGAGCCTGTGCCCACTGTAGGCTCAGATTCCTGTTTTTGGCTGACAGGAGTGGAACCTGATGTAGTTTATTGATGTTGTAGCCCACCAGTCACAAGGTTTGACATGTTGTGCATTCTGAGATGCTTTTCTGCTCACCAGAGTTGTAAAGAGTGATTATTTGAGTTATTGTATCCTACCTGTCAGCTCAATCTAGTCTGGCCATTCTTCTCTAGCATCTCTCTTCAACAAGGCGTTTTAGCCCGCAGAACTTGCGCTCACTGGATGCTTTTGTTTTTCGCACCAAATCCTAGAGAATGTTGTGTATAAAAATCTCAAGAGATCACTAGTTTCTTAAATACTCAAACCAGCCCATCAAAGTGACTGAGCTCACATTTGTTCCAATTCAAATGTTTGATGTGAACATTAACTGAAGCTCTTGACTTGCTGCCAAATAATTGGGTGATTGGATGATTGTGTAAATGTGAAGCGGTACAGGAGATCCTATTAAAATGGATAGTGAGTATGTTCCTGTTTTGTAGGTATTTTAGCCAAATGGAAAGTTCTAGCATTTTAAATTGAATTGTACCATTCTAATGAGAGACACAAACATATTGTCAAGAGAAACCGCTATTTATTGATTCTATTTGCATTTGATTTAGTATGCAATAAATGAAATAAAAAAATAACAAATACGACCATTTACACTGGAAAACTTTCTCTAGTTGCAGCTCCTGAGGTACATTTCAGTCACAATATTTAAATCCTTACTGATTTTGATGGAACAAAAACGTATTTATATATCTTATTGTTGCATAATACGCATTTTTATAGTGAAACCTTTCTCACGAAACAGGGAAATTCAATTTGAAGTGCTCTTTCCTGTTAGATTATTGTTACTGTACAGTGCACAGGTCAGAATCCAAATACAGAAAGAAGAAAGCATGCATTGAACACACAATGTAAGTGCTCAAGGGACAGTTCTGCACCACAATGCAGGGTTTGGCCTCCAGATGCATTTATTGTCTGTAATGTCAGATAAAAAAACACACCTAGAATGCTCCATTCTCCACCACGAGCCATTTTTTCCCTTTAATAAGTTTATCTTTTATTTCTGTCAGCACTGCACTGCCTGCCTTATATTGCACTTGTTGCAGATGGCAGAGTGCATGATCCCTGACTAACATTTAGCATGGCAGACATTTGCCTGTCCTGAACACTGATGTATTCGTCCCTCCATGCCTTTTTTTGGCCAAACACTCTTGTTCTTGTGGGTGGTAACCTCTCCCCACCTCCCTTCCTTGTTTCTTCACTTGCTTGTGTGTTTGTGCTGCTGAGGACTCTGCTCAATCCCCAGCACAATAGCCTGACCTCATTACAGGATTCGTCTGGATTAAGGCTCGCTTGTATGGATTAGAACAATTGTTATTAAGACGTTTTAATTGTTTCTGTCACAAAGACAGGCATTTAACTTTTTAATGACCCATTTTGATACATTTTGCTGATTACACAAACAAATTAGATGATTTTGGCAGCTGTCAATTCTTTTTTTTCTTATCCCTTGCCACTTTTTTCTTAGATAATTGAAGCCAATACTGTTCATGATTAAATGTTTGTCTTCCTTTGAACATGCGAATGAAACCTCTCTCTAAACCTCTCTCTCTACCCCCCCCCCCCCCCTCTTCTCTTTAGACTGTGCACAATTAAAATTACCCTGCCTGAATCACAAGTGTTTGTCGAGATGTTCATTAGCTTCTCTGGGGCAATCAGTAGAAATGAAAGGTCATGTTTGTTTTCTATGAGGAAATGCCTTAACGTTTTTGCAAGCAGCTGTCCGGAGCATGACTGGAATGTCTAATGCGGTGAGCAGAAGTCTCAGTCTTGAGCTGTCGATTTCTCCTCAAATGTCATATCTGAGATTAGGGCTTTGAATATCATCTTCTGCTGGGAGAAGCTGAATTTACATAAATAGTCCTGCTTTCATTTACATGCCATAACATTTGCATACCATTTGTTTGCCTCACTTGAAATCGTAAATATAACAGCGAGTACCCATGTATTTGTACAGAATTGCTTACTTCTTTGAATCATGATGATATTTTAGCAGTAAATTATATATAAATGAGACTGTAGAGCCAGGGCCTGTAAATGCATCCTTAAAAGCCTTGTTAACAAAAAAAATCCCCAGCTTTTACACTACGCAGTCGTAATTATGATCTCAGCCTGGGTTTCTTTGTTGGTTACAGACCTAGTGAGCTTGGCTGCAATATGTTGCTGATAAACAGACCTATCAGGGGCATCTTGGCTTTTTAGCTGTAACATTTTACTGAACTAACCAAAGCACTTTTTTGAGTGAAGTGGCCATGGGGCTTTTGTGTTGTGTTATTCATAGCAGTGATACTGGCTTCCAAGTGGGGGGTGGGCTCGGTCCATCCCCCTGGTCCACTTGCTATTGTTTGTAATGAGAACCTACTCACAGGTCAGTCTGGGGCCATGAATGCTACAAGGACCTTTCAGTTTTCTCCTGGATGTCCGTCTGTAAGGCAGGGGTCCCCTGTATGTTGACAGGTGGGGCTGCTCAAATCCACCTGACCTCTGTTGTAGCCCATACAGGGCACCACACCTCCTGTGGGTACTTCTAAATTGAACCCAGTTTGTTCTTTCGGTTCTTATTCCACTCCCGCGTCCCGCCTCCCTCCCCATCCTCTTATCTTCCGTCTTTCTTCTTTCGTTCTCCCTCGTGTTCATTGAGGTGAGAAGTTATTCAGGGAATGGAGAAATAGATTTCTACCTTTGGTATTGAACTGCTTGGTCAGGCTTTTGTGTTCCTGTATTGTAATAGACTTTTAGTTTATTTATCAGTTTAAAAAAAAGGAAAAAAAAGAAAAAAAGAAACCTGGGAGGTCCTGATTGCATGCTTTACTGCTCCATGTGAGCAATGCCGGTTTCAGTGAATTGTTTTGCCCCTAATATTTACATGATTGTGCGAGTAAATGCCATTGTGTTCTCAGCTCTATGGATCAAATGGCAGGGGAGCTAAGCCACACATGCTGAAGGCTTATGTATTATTCTATTTCATACGGGCTGGCAGCCTGGTGTGCCTGCACTGCTCTCTGTAATCCACACCCCTCTTCCTCTGCCTCTTCTTGAAATAAATAGGATTGGTATCTGTCTCCCTGCGTCTCTGAGATGAAGTGATTGATGCATCTTGGGCTGGATTAATTATTGAAGCTAGTTGTTTCGCCTCTCCCAGGCAAAGGAAGCTACACAACTCAGCCAAGGCTAGCCTGGAAGATGAGGTGTTGCCAATAAAATGACTCATTGTTTATGGATACGGTTGCCTGGAAGAACCCGACAAGATGTTGCTGATTAATGATAGATTTGCTGTACTTTGCAGGTTGTAGTTCATATTGTTGTTTGGCACAAATAAAAAGAAAAAGTGACTAGATTCATTTTTCTTTTGTCTTTCTTTTGTCTTTCGTTTTCTTTTAAAAGATGATTCTGAGCCTCATGTTCAGGCGTCATGTTCAGAAGCATCTGCTAACAGGAACAAAGGAAGTGTCATATAAAAAAATGGACAGAATTAACAAAAAAAAAAAAACCCCAACAATAACAACAACAACAAGCACACACTTGTGTTTTACCATGGTAGAGAGAATGGATAGAAGAAGCAAAGTCCTAAATGTGATAATAAAAATATAGCTGTTTACCCTGTATTTGAGGATAATTTATAGCAATACTAAGCTGAAAATTTTCTCGTATTGCTTACTATTTTTTAAAAAATGCAACCCCCCCATCTTCTTCCAAGGATTTCACTCTGTCCATCCCCAGTGCTTAATTTGTAAAACATGAGGAGTCAGAACATCAAATGGAGAGGTGATCCAGCAAGTGGACAAGGATGGAAAAAGTCCCAGAACATATAGACACAACAGTGCTCCAAGCGCTTCACCTAATAGAGTAGACATCAATGCCGTGCAATAGCCAATAGTATTAGTATAAGGACAATGTTGAATCAGCAATGCTACGGCAGGACCGGAGGTGTTGAATAGCCATATCAATGAAAAAACAAAGACTTTCTTACCTTGTCTAATTATCCAGATTACTCCATGAAGTCAATTTTCAGAAGTTACAGTAATGCTTGAGTACATGTGTCTGATAATGTGAGTATGCTGTGATTGATAAATACCAATTGGTCATCATGGAAGGGAGGTGACATATAAATGGAATTGAATTGAATTTGGTTTAAAAATAAAAGTCAGTATAGGTGCTGTATCCATGTAATTACATTCTGGCAGGAACTGGCAGTATTTGTGTCTGTTTGAAGATGGATCATATAAGTGCTTCTGTCATCAAACCACCACTGCCAACAACTCATGCTTTTGAATTTGGGTCCAGTATTGTTTGAATTTCCTTGTCACAACAATGCCACACCAATGCCATCCCAATACCACCCAATTAGCATTTACGTGTCATAGCAGATTTCCGATGCATAGTTGAAATGTTGGAGTTGTTCGTGTGCACATCAGTTCCTCTGCCATCTCCTCTCAGCATTGTTTCAAAGACTGACGGCACAGTCTTTACCCTATGTGGGTTTTCTGATGTTTAAAGTGCTTTTAACGTGTCACAAAGCAGCTTTGACATTGTCACAAAGCACCTTTACAGAAATATGAATGTAGATTTAGATTTTATAAGCAAGTCAGAAATGACAGTGGCAAAGAAAAGCTCCCTCAGATGACATAGAGAAGAAACCTTTAGAGGAACCAGACTCAAAAGGTGACAGCAGAGTGTGGGATTATAAACTATTACTCTGTATACCGTAAAGTCAAAGAGTACTAAGTGTGTTGAAAGGATGTTGAGTATGAGCATATTGTGAAATGCAGTCTGTATTAATATGACAGCAGTTCCTAGGTACAAATTTTCAGTCTTGTTTTGAGTAGCACTAGCAGATAAAGCTTTACTCAGGACTCTTAGTTTCCAGCTGGTTGTATCCTGCTGCTTAAGTCACATTTATATCTTTTTTTTTTTGGTGAAACTTGGAAGACTAGGGCTAAGCGTCAGGCTAGGGAAGGAGGAGCAGGAGTGAACTGAGCCAATGGATGCCGTGAATCACAGAGGCTTGTTCTGAAACCCCTGGCCTGACGCTTTGCCTTTGGATCAGTGGGTGGGATGTTCTCGCCTAATGAGTGCAAGGGCACGCAGGCTCTTCTGCTTCCCAGCGCGGCTCCTCAGCCCTACTTTCTTGTTGTGTTCATGCCTTTGATCTTTAAAGGTCCTTGAGAATGAGGAGCCAGCAGGCTGAGATTCTTCCTGGCTCTGTGTGTAGATCCTATGATGGACAGCACCAGACTAAGCAGACTGCTCACTCTCTCTTTCACTTTTTACCCCTTGGACTGTCCATTTTTATTATGTTTTTTCTGTCTTTGTGTTTGTCTGAATGCAGGGTTTTTTTTTCTATTGCTTTGCTTGTTTTTGAGTATGACACATTGGCATTTATCTCTTCCTTTTTATGTTAAAATGGTTTTTTTTGGGAAATATTTTCACCTACTCGTAGAGGCAGTTTGTGCCAATAACTGTTTGTTTTTTGAGTTTTTGAGATGGAGATGTCGTATGTAAGCATTTATGAGACGTGCAGACAGAGAACCAGGGCTTAAGCAGAATGACAAGGCTCCCTGGACTGAGCTAACTTGGCTGTCATTACAGTCGAAGTTAAACCTGGTGCTGCTGTCAGAAAGAGAATGGACTAACCTCTGCTAACAAGATTTTTGCCAGTTCCTACTTTGCCAATTTTAAATAAATGTGCTCAGGTAGTAATGCTAGAGTTTTTTTCCCCCTCTAAGCCAGCAACTTTCAGTTTTAATGTCACTTCCTTAGTGGATTCCTATCCTTGTTAGGGGACGTAACATCCTTGACCTATTAAAAAAATCATTCAATAACCTCATATATAATTAGAATTCAGTTTACTTATGGTAGTACCAATATACTGTGGAACATGTGTTTGAAAATGTGACCACTTTCTGGTCCATTATATTCTACTCATCAGTAAGAATGGTAAAATCCAGTGAAGGTGTCCTTGAGGAACTGACATGCAACCCTTATAGACGTGCACACATCCGAGACTGCTGGGCTAAAAAAGCTGACACGGCCATAATCATTTATCCCTCTGCTTGCCTGCATGTCTTGCTATGTACGTGTATGTGATCAGTATGCGATTGCACAGAAGAGATCGACTTACCCACATGTGTCTGGACTCCCTCCTCTTATTGTGTAATGATTGGAGATAATCCACTCAAGGGTAAGCATATTTCTTGTTGATGGTGAGCCACAGTCACATGCAGCTCCAGAAAGGGTAAATCACTTAGAAGTTAAGACACAGAGCACTGTCTTTTTAAAAAGCCATCAGAATTGCATGACAGATTATGTTGGGAACTGTTCTTGTGGCTTTTTTGGTTTGTTTCTGCTTTAAAGAGAGTAAGGTGCGATGCAAAAAGTGGTATATTATTATGGTGATCATATTTGCACACATCCATAATCCGCGATCTTATAAAGCTTGCTAAAATGCAGTTCGATTCTTAAATTAGATTCACGAAGCAAGTGTAAGTGCTCAGCGTGTATTTTATTGTCAGCTTTCCAAGAATCGTTGTCAAAATCCATCGCAGGGGTCAATATACAGGTAGGCGTCACAACACAAGGATAATCCATATACATAGAGGGAAAGAGGTAAAGGTCAAAACTAAGACGTGCAATGAAACAGGATTAGAAAAATAAGGCTCGGATTTTAAGAAAAGCACAATATAACTTCGCGACAAAACAAAGGAACAGCAGGGTATACATTTAGACCAACTAATCAGTTAGTAACACGGAACAGGTGGACACAGTTGGGCAGCAAACCAATGACAGGATGAGGGGTGGAGACAGGACCAAAACAAAAACCAGCACCAGCACTAACACATGTGGCTTGTTGCTATGGGAACCCCAAAAATGGAAGATTTGGATCAAATAGTTTAATATTAAGATCATGTTTTGATCAAGATACTGCTAACATCTTATAAAGCTTTCAAACTATTTTTTCCACTTCCAGCACATGTTTTACAGGTAAACTTATCCTCCTAGAATAGCTAAAGACTTAGAATTTATAAGACCGAATGCTTTTAATCATTTGACCAATCAGATTGCAACTAGGGTGGTAAACAAGAAACGTAGAAAATAGTGCGGAAAAAATAGAAAACATTGTGAGTGAATAAGGAGATTTAGTATAAATACACAGGTGATTATAGAAAATCGCGCGTGCTGATTGGTCGAGAAATTCTGACTATTTCTCAATAATCACCTAAAGCGACTCAGCAAAATGGCTGCCAGTCGCTTTGTCACCGTAAGTGAGGAAGAATTACAAATTATGAAAGAAAATGCT
>JAOTRR010000020.1:7658221-7673891 GCA_028570945.1 Gogo arcuatus | reverse complement strand
CACTATCATTTCCAGGGGTGCCAATAATAGTGGCACATGTGTTTTTGTTGAAAATGTTGAGATGAAGCAACTTCACCAAAAGGTGGATTTTTTCTAAACCTTTTTACTAATCTTTACAAGGGGGGCCAATAATCGTGGAGGGAACTGTACATATTTGTCTATTGGATATGCATCTGGTTGTTTGACATGTGACACCAGCAGTCTGAGAAAACAAATCTAGTACTAGGGTATGTTGGAGCTACCAGGTGCAAATGTTTATTGTCATTAAAATTACCTCTGTTTTAGCAAACAGATGTAACCTTTTTGGGAATACATTAATTTATCTCACAAAAAATCAGATATATATTGTTGCAATCATGGTCCTTTTGTATCTCTTGGGTGATTTAGAAATGCCTCTACTTTGTAATGATGTATGATAGTTCATATTTGTGTTACAATTTTAAGAACTAGAAGTCAAGTCAAGTCAGTTTATTTGTATAGCGCTTTTAACAACAGGCATTTACAGAAAAATAAAGACTTTAGCAGAAGCAGTTTGACCAACAGGCACATAAACACAAAATGACAGATTTGTATGTAATCTGTGGCCTATGCAATTAAATAGTTCCAATGTTATCATTGAGAATGGAGATATCTGCCTTAAACATCGATTCCCTGGACCAGCAGGAATGGCTGAAGGGCCCTTGAGCAAGGCACCTAACCCCCAACTGCTCCCCAGGCTGCTCTGGGTATGTTGTACGTCGCTCTGGATAAGAGCGTCTGCTAAATGCCATTAATGTAATATAATGTATTCCACATCTGTAGTAATCCATATTATGTCAATAACCGCTCAACTAAGTAAAGAGAAACGACGGTCCGTCATTACTTTAAGACGTGAAGTGTCTTTTAATTAATAAAAATAAAGAAAACCATTGAGTAAGAAGGTGTGTTCAAACTTTTGACTGGTACTGTATAGAAGACATTTTCCGTCCCACAGTGTCTGTCAGTAACATGGCACGCAGATCCTCGCTAGTGTATGCAGTTGTAATGCTGACTTGATTGTAGAAAGAGCTAATGATAACCTACTTGTATAAATAGTATCATTAGCAAAATTAGATTGATATGGTTGCCACAAAGCTTTTACTGTTTCCATCTCGCAAAATGTCTGTCCGTCACGGACATTCAATCTCTTTTCCCTACTGTACAGTCATCTCCCTACCAGAAAGTCTTTCATTAAGTTGGATCACTGTAGCCTTGATAAAGTTAGTGTAATTATAAACCTGCATCTACAAAAGGAGTTTTATACGTTCTTCATCCCAGTGTGTCATGGTGTGAAATAAACTATCAACTAAACACTGACCACATGATTTCCTAGATCCTAAACAAGCTAAAATGATATGCTTGAGCCCAATGTAAATGTGTACAGTTGCACAGGAAATGATAATTATTCTGACATAAAATGCCGATTTTGAAGCCATTTTAATCAAAGACTACTGATATATACTGCATCAGGAGAAAGATTGTTTGCCCACTTATATTTTTCCATTTCCTTTAGCTATATACTTTCAAAAAATGCATTTGTTTTAACATAGGGCAATTTATTTTTCAACAGTGGTGTTACACTTGATGCCCAGCATTGTGAACATGCTCGAAACTGGAAAATACAAGCGTCTGTGTCATGCCGGGAAACTTATTGACAGTTACAAAGCGCTGATATTGGAGACTCCTTCCATAAATGTTACATAACACACATTTTCGCCTAATGAATAAAAAAAAAACAGTTTATTATTCGGCTTAAATTATGTGGGACGTCTGTCATACAAGTCCCTGTGTATGAACTGTTACTATAGAAACAATGAAATATTAGAAGGAGCGCATTATTATAAACCATCATGTTACAGCAGGAATTACTGTCAGAGCTGCTGTTATAGAAAAGTAATGCACACCTTCTGATGTGAGAATTAAACAGTGGTGTGGTATAAATATATAATTAATAAACTGTAGAGAAATAAAATGTTTTAACATGTGTTTACCCTTTTTTTGGTAAATGCTTAAACTTGTACGTAGTCAAATCATGTTTCTGTGTTTCTAATTAGCTCTAAATATGTTTAAAGTTTTGGCCATGTTTCTATGAGCAGGGAATTTGTTATTCCCAAACCGCCAATATTACAGAGAGCAGGCCAGCTGTGTCAATTGGCACTGAGAAGTTTAATTTACTCGATTAAATGCATACACTTATTTGACCTTAAAATCATTATGAGTCATGTCGTGCTGTCGTGTGAGCCTGCAAGTTGGAAGCATTTCCAGTATGGCTTCTGTTAGTGGAATGACAACGAACATGCGGGAACAGCTGCATAACTTCTGATAATCAAACAACATTTCATTTGTTTTTTGTATTCTAACCACAGCCATAGCGACTTTTCTAAATTTTTGTAGATGAAGATTAACAGCATGTATGATTTAGCAGCATGGTATATTAAATTTTGGGTATAGTGATATGATAGAAGAGCAGCGATCAAGTCCACAGACATTTAAAAAGTAGAGAAGGATGGATGGCTTGTTTCAGAGAGGAAAAGTCTCTTTTTATTCAGCATTAAGTGAAAGCAGATTGCACCCTATCTGCATGCTGCTCCTCTACGATAAGCACCATCATTTTTGTCAGGAATGTGAAAGAGCTATCAAATAGCTTTCAGGTGAGATGTTCTTCTTGGGCAGAGCCTTAAATTTAGCATTCTGACCTTAAAGTGGTACACAATAACCATGCCACTTTGTGGTCTAAATGTCACGGATAAAACCTGTCCTATGGATGACATCTTGCAGATACCGTAAGCTAAATGGTGCTTTTAAGGACAATAATGTAATGGCTCTTGTGTCATTGAGTGGGAGGTTGCGCCATTAGTATCTGTGAAGATAGGGGTTCTAACATTTCTGTTTGCCTCTCGAGCTTTGACCTTCACTAAACTCTCATACTCCTCAATTTGCTCTCCTATTACAGCACTTACAATGTTCTGCAATGCCCACTTCCTCAGAGCCCATCTTTGCTGCTCATTTTCTTCGCCCTGATTGAAAATGAGCGCACAGAAGTGAGTTTCATTTGATCAGAATCACCAAAAAAAAAAAAAAGTGGTGAGTCTCCAGAGAGCAATGCAACAGCTAGAGAGTGTGTTTTCTGAAGTTAGAAAAGGAGAGGTTCTTCTAAAGGATCTCCGGGTAGGGCATCAACCCAAACAATACAGATTACATGATTGACATTAGTGAACGGCTGCATTTAACAACAAGGGAAATATTTCAGGA
Source organism: Gogo arcuatus (assembly GCA_028570945.1). Lineage (NCBI taxonomy): Eukaryota > Metazoa > Chordata > Actinopteri > Siluriformes > Anchariidae > Gogo > Gogo arcuatus. The sequence goes on along the minus strand of JAOTRR010000020.1, from coordinate 7,670,621 downwards.
AACAGAGAAGATAGGGAATAACTGATGTGCTTTCTAGCCCAAGGCGTGGTTTACTCCCAGAATACCAAGCCAGAATTTCACATCAGGTTGGCACGTAGCAAATGGTCTTTTGATTTTGAGTTTGAATGGTTGGTCAGATGGTTGTGACTCATATGTCAGTGTCTCGGGAAGAAATATTTGGGCGTACAAGCAAGAGAATGGAGCTGACGAATGTCTTCAGCACGTATTGATCAGCTCTTTAGCGAATCTCTAAAGAACGGATAATTGTGTCTCTGTATTCCCTTGTTTTAACAAACTACATCCTGTCTGAAGGGTAAAATAGCACATAGGAGTCCTGGCAGATTTCAGATGAATGCCTTTGTGCAGAGAGTCCATTAATTCAGTAACCCAGGCTTTATTTTAAAGCTAGGTTTAAAAGCAGCTTCCACATTTGAGTCAACCATATAATTATACATAATTACAAATGTTTTGATGACTTGTGTCTCGTCAGAAATTTGGATGTCTCCCTAAAGTGTAATTTGTCTTTAATGAAATAACGATGCCTCACCATTTTATCCTCCGAATCTTGCTTAATGATCATAGAGAGAATTTCAGGTGTTATTTGTATCAGTAAGGGAAGAGATCAATAAGAAAATCTCCATAACTGTGCAAAGTAGAGAGCTGCATGGGAGTAAGTGCTTCATGAATATTCCCAGGTATGAGTATGGAATTAAGAATATCCCCATACTGACTCTGTGAACTGATATATTCTACTGGAAATGGGAAAATGTATATATAAGTATCAGTATTGCCAATCAAAGGATTTGTCATGTCCTTTTCTCTCTCTGTCTTTTTAACAGTAGTAAGTTCTGTGAATTATACGTCTGGTTTATAGGGTAGGTTTTGTCTGTTTGTTGTCACTCCAACACCATTTGATAGTGTGTTAGCAATACACTACAGCACCAAGCTGAGGAAATTCATTCCAAACTCCAGTATGCTCCATCCTTATCCATGCACCAAGTCATAGTTTGTTTTACAGCCTGCTACAGCAGGGTTAAACTTAGAAATACTTTACTTATTCTAAACGACTCGCCAACTCACTTCAACAATGATGGAGATGTCTAAGGCAGACCAGCAATCGCTCATTTGTTAGAAAAGCATTCATGCAGCCTTTGAGTGAAGCGGTGAGAAAAGTGTTGTTTGGAAACAATTCACTTTAACTAAAGTTGACCGAGTGAAAAGAGTGAAACAAAATTATATGCCAAAATATGTTCCACAACATCAAATGTAACTATAAATGAACAATGGTTTTAAAAATGTTTGGGAATAATTCTCCAACAATTATATAGCTCACTTGAACCAACAAACACAATTAGTCTAAAAATGTCTTCAAAAATGTGCCAAATATGTAGTGATAAGCGTAAAACATTTAAATGCATTGATAAGAGTGAAATTGGGGAACAAACATTCAAATGTATATCAATAGATGAGGCGGTGGAGACGGAGACAGGGCCTGCAGCAGTGCCGTAGCTAGGAAGGTGGATTTTGGGTTTGAACTCCACCCTGAAATATTTTCCCGTTCCGAGCAGTTAATCGTGCATAATTAACATGAAACACATACAGTGCAACTTTTTCTATATACATTTTATGAACATCATTATAGCACGATTACTTCACAAAACAAGGCTATTCAATGTCAAATAACGCTTTGCTCAGCAATTGCGCTGTAATGATGTTCATAAAAAGTCATCAGTGTCAATGGAGTCATCATATTTACGAGTCCATATTTAACCACTCCAAAGCTGCAAATGAGAAAATGATCAAGTAGTGAGAAACACGATTAACCAATCAGGATTGTGCATTTTTCCTGTTTCTGTTTGAAAGCCAGTTCTTTGAGCTCAGGGGTATCGAGGTGACAGAGGATAAACTGAACCGTAGATCTGGTTTGAAAGATAAATGTCATTTCCTTCCTTTACAAGCATTTTATTTTAATTATTTCCAGTAGAGCTGCCATAAAGGTGTTTTATCAGTGTTGGGTGATGGTAGATCATGATATTAAAATAGCAAATCTGTGTCCTCACTGATACTACTGATGCGTATCGTTCACGCAGCGTACACAAGCATGTCACACTTATCAGTAAAATAATACAGATCACATGGTGACTTTATTTAGTATAATTCCTTATCCCCTCCCTTAAATGATGTTGCATTTCCTGTCTACTGGCATGGTGAAGAAGTGGTGGTGTTAGGCATCATAGGGAGGGTTAGGGATGGGAACAGAAATGTATCTCCTTGCAGCTAGAAATATCTGAATACCTATAAAAATTTTCAATTAAATATGTAAAGACCTAAAAACCAAGATAATGATGGTTAGTTGTGCATCATGATGTGTATGTGCATGGGCTAAGGGGTCTTGCTGTTACTTCATATACTGTATACACCACAGCACTGTTGAATTCTTGATTCTGATTCGTCAGTAGGTGTTATTTTTCTGTAATTTCCTATAACAGCATGGCTCAGATAGCAGTGCTGGTCGGAAGACACATCACAGGAATAAACGTATACACTCGTTCAAATACTTTATCCTTTCTGTAGTATCCTTTCTACTTGTATGGTAGACGCTAACATAATTTTAAGCTTAACAATAAAGACTTATTGTTAATATGGTGAAGGTTTCTGTAAGGTGAAGGTTTAATGAAGGTTAAATTTTCAGGGGAAAGTTTTCAGGACAGAGGACTTTGCACAGTTATAGTATGTGACAAGCTAGAAGACCTATGAAGGAAGAAGTGTTCATAGGGAATTAACTTGTTTCGTGGATGTTCCACAATATTAAATGTCACTATAAATGGACAAAAGTAGTACAACATATTATTCTTAAATATTATTTATATGCAATGTATTATTCATATTATTCCTAAACAATTTCTAAAATAAAAAAGTTGGCAAATTGCTGTGATATAAAAGGAATAAAACCCATTTTACTTAATGTTATAGGAAAATAATAACCCTGGAATTGTATACTATTGCTTGCTAATGCTATACTTTCTTCTTAGCCTTTGATGGAGCTGATTCATTTGTGTTAAATGAAAATGTTCACTTACTGTAGGTTTGTTTTTGAGTAATTTTGACTATACATCACATTTTAGTTATAAACCAATTGATAAACCATTTTTTAAATAATAACCTTAGTATTTGTAACAATATTTAGATAAAGTATTGTGTGAAATCTGATCATTGTGTATGTCATCATAGTAAAGCAGGAAAAGCATATTTAATCATCTGTTGCCTCTTTATAATACAGTATTTCATTATTTCACATTTTATCCACACTTACGCTTTTGTTCAGTTTAACAACATGAAACCTTTCAACAGGAGTTTCATTCTGATATCAGTTAATGAAATAAACTTCCTGTCTTTTAGGGTGTGGTACCTGGCCTTCACTAAATCCAAAATTCCTGGAGTGCATATTATTGTGAATTTGTTTATTTACTGCTAAAAAGGTTAACCTGTAGCTATTTAATTCATGGAATGGGTCACTTGGCATTTGTGCAGGACTGAAAGCTCACAAACTTCAAATCCGTTCACACTATATGTAACATGGTCATGTTCTGCTGCACTACTTTTGTGTCCTAATATTGAAGAACGGTCTCTCGTTGCTTAAGCAGAGTGTCGGCATGTCAGTAAGAGGCTTTCCTCTCATTGTTCAATTTTTAATTTAAAGTATCAATTAGATTCGACTCTGACTCACTGAGCATGAATCTCTCAGTGATAATTAAAACGGTTGACAAAATACAGGATGACAAAAGGATGGACATTTAATGCAGAACGATCTGTTCTTTATTTCAGTTTGATTTGATAGTGACTCAGAGTGGTGCTTCTTTTGTCAAATGATTTCCTGTAAAGCCTTTGTCTAGAGCTTTATCATTGTAATTAAAAGTGGGTTTGTCCTGTGCACTGGTCACATGCAATTATCTGATCAGCCAATCATGTGGCAGAAGCGCAGTGCATAATACCACGCAGATACAGGTCAAGACCTTCGGCTGATGTTCACATCAAGTATCAGAATGGGAAAAAATGTGATCTCTGTGCCTTTGCCTGTGGCATGCTTGTTTGAGTATTTCAGAAACTGCTGATCTATTGGGATTTTCACACGTTCAGTCTCTAGAGTTTACACAGAGTGGTGCAAAAAGCCACAGATTCCAGTTCTTGGCTGGCAGTAGTGGAACCTGATATGGTCTCCTGCTGTTGTAGTCCATTTGCTTCGGGTTTTGACATAGTGTGTGTTCTGAGATGCTTTTCTGCTCACCACAGTTGTAAAGAGTGGTTATTTGAGTTATCATAGAATTATTTTGAAAAAAAAAATGTCCTGGATGACCTTGACAATGTTGATCTTTTCACTTTTTTTTCGATCTGTCTGTATACTTCTTTATGTTTGCACATTAAATGTGGTGGAAACAGACTGAGCATCGCATACTTATCAACAGGTACAAGTCCGTTCCTTCGGGGCTGCTCACTGTTTATGTCCTGATAATTACTGGGACCATGAAATGGATATGAGAAACATTTTCATTGCAATTTATGTGTATTAGTTGGTATCTATTTGAGTGCATGTACAACCAGGTATGTGTGTCGTTTTGTGTGTGTGTGTGCATGTGTGTGTATCTGTGTTACAGCTTTGCCCTGGCACGCTGTTTAATTCACCTAATCTTCTTGAGAGGTTTCAAATGTGCAGACCTATAATTTATGGCCCTTGCCTCTGGTGAGGGATGATAAAAAGATGCTGTCTAATTTTGTGAACACTTCACTCACATAGTCACTATCTCCTCCTGGAGCATAAATTTATTAAAAGCAGAGAAAGAGAGAGAAAGAGAGAGAGAGGACACGACAAGGTGTTTGTCATCTCACCCGAGTCGCTCCTGAAGCCCTTGGAGTGATAAAGTAAGACCATAGAGTGCATTTTACGAACCAGAGGGGCCTCACTTTCTCTGTAAACAGGGAACAGGGCGTTCATTTTGGAAACGTTTCAGTGTGGCGTGTGAATTAAAGTCTGTTGACTTCAACTCATTGCTCTATTTTTTTCCACAGACTTCTATGCAGCCGTCATATTGGTTTCCCTGTTTATGTTGACCTTGACTTCTGACCCTGACCTCCTGCATCCTCTTGGTAACCATATCATTTTTTATTTTATTTTATTTTATTTTTTTTACTTTCTTTCATCATTTTGTTATTACAATCATCTTCTTGTTTGTTTTAGCCCTTTATTCATGATTTACATATGTAGACGCTAATTTTCAATTCCCCATTCCTTTGTTCCCTTAGTTTAATTCCTGAGTTTGTACTTTAAACTTGTTTTTATATGAATCTGTGTTGGATGCATGTGCAACACTCTTTTCCTTTTTAAATGATTAAGCCTGGAAAGTTGCAGAGAAATGGTTTCATGTTTTGTATATTCATATATTTGCTCATTCCCAATGCTGACCATTTGACTTTTTATAAGACTGCAAGAGGAAGTAACCTCACTAGTGGCCCAGATTTTTACAAAACGTGAAAGTATTTTCTGTGTGAATGGGTATTAAATGAGCCTCCACTGTGTGTGTGTGTGTGTGTGTGTGTGTGTGTGTGTCTGTATGTGGGTCATAAAGGGTATTTAAAAAATTGCTTAAAAAAAAAAGTATAATCGATATGGTGAAGTTTTCTGTTTGAAGATGTTTATTTAACATTTATGGAATGAGTCTCCAGTGTCAACACTTCATAACAGTTAGTAACTTTTTTGGTATCTCTACAAGCTGTTTTTTTGTCTAATTAACTTAAAGAGTGATAAAGACAGGCTGGTGAGGGAACAACTGTTTACAGCTGTTAAGTGATAACAGGAACTAACTTGTCTTATGTACTCTGCGACATTAAATGTAACTAAAAAGCATGACGTTTTGTTCATTAACAAATTAAAAGTTGCAGTTGTCAGCCAATTGCTGTGTAAGTAAGAACACAGTTCGGGATGTGCTGTTACTGGAAAATAATCCACTTTAGAATGGTATCCTTAACTCCGCTTCACAATTCTGTTTCTATTTGTTGTTCTGTTTTTTCTTCAATTTTTTGTTTTTAATCAAACACCATTTAGAGTTCTTGCAATAGCCTTTCTCGTAAACTTCCATTTTTGCTTTACTTAAGCTGTACACATGTTCAGTCCAACATGGGTCCAGTTTTAGAAATTTGTAACAAATTGCATGACTCAGTTTGTATAGCAATATACACTATATAGCCAAAAGTTTGTGGACACCTAACCATCAGGTTAGCACACCCATATGTGCTTGTTGAACATCCCATTCCAGATTTAGCCAACACTTTGCTGTTATAATAACCTCCACTCTTCTGTGAAGGTTTAATACTAGATTTTGGAGTGTGGCTGTGGGGATTTGTGCTCACTCATCCACAAGAGCATTAGTGAGGTCAGGTACTGATGTCAGGCGAGGAGGCCTGGGGTGCAGTCAGTGTTCCAGTTCATCCCAAAGGTGTTCAGTGGGGTTGAGGTCAGGGCTCTTGAGGTCTTCCTCTCCAACTTTGGCAAACCATGTCTTCATAGAGCTGGCTTTGTGCACAGGGACATTGTCATGCTGGAACAGGTTTGGGCCTCTTAATTTCAATGAAGGGAAATTGTAATGCTACAGCGTACAAAGACATTCTACACAATTGTGTGTGTCTAGCTTTGTGGCAACAGATTGGAGAAGAACTACATTTGGGTGTGATGGTCAGGTGTCCACAAAACATTTGGCCATATAGTGTATAAAAAAAGTTCAGTACTAATGGTCAGGGATGCTGATGTTAGTGCTCCCTTTTTAAACCTCATTCCACATCGCTCTTTGTACGAATATTTTATGAGCTTGGGTTTGTTCGAGTATTAGGCAAACATGCCAATTCCGTATGACGTGTAATTTACTGTATAAAAATAACACATATAAGGGTAATTTGAGTCATTTTTTACGATGCTATGGTGAAGTTGAGGTTTCAGTAGACATAAGAACTGCTAAGAATTTGAAATAAATAGGAGTCAGAAGTTTTCAGGCATATTTTACTTTGCTAGTCTACACCATTTGATGTGTTATTTTGTTTTTTATGAATAATAAATGTAATAAAGTATTACATTATTAAAAAACAATAATATTAATCAATGTTATAATAAAACAATATTAATACAGTAATTAATAATTACTTAGGAATATTTTGTCTCTTTTGCATGGTTGGTCACGCGGGTCATTCCCGCTGTAATGGCACTTGCTCCGGTCTTCCCGCTGTGGTGAGTTCAGCGAAGGTGGAAAGTTCAGAACAGTGCCTGAATCCATGAAAGACTCAGCAGGTGATTTTTATTACCTGCCTGCCTAGTTGTTTGTTAATGGATATGACCTTCACAAAAGCATGGGCATGTCATTTTATAGCTTGTTCTATGAATACAATTGCCGCACACATGCAGAGAGAAAAAATGAAATAGTTATGGAAAATATATTTCAGCAGCTCTGATGTGACACCTTTGATTGTAATGGCAGTATTTAGTTTTGTCACTGGAACATTGCATATTGTAAGTATATAATGTAGACATATTTTCAGTTTAAAGAGGATTAATCTTACATTCATTGTCTCTTTCATCAGGTAGAACTACCATACAGGTCACATTGTAGGTATATAATTATGGAATAATATTCAGCCCCTAATCTACACAGGCTATTAATGCACAGGAACCATCCTAGAATGAGGAATTATTTTGGTGGCGGTTCATTCTCAGCACAGCGGGGACATTGACATGGTGTGTTATTCTGACGAACATTGGTAGGATTTAAATAATGTGACCTTAGTATTATAAGGTTGTCTGCAATTAAATTGTCATTCATCTAGATAGAACCTCAAAAAAAAGGGCCAAATATATCATGATATAGCACACATGGTACGTCTTTTTCCAAGAACAGCACCAAAGTGTTTTATTCCTCTTTTACAACAGTAATTTGCCACCCAGCCTCTCTCTCTCTCTCTCTCTCTCTCTCTCTCTCTCTCTCTCTTAAAATTAATTAGACAAAAACCAGTGCAGCTTGTCACGTTAACAAGAAACCAGAAAGAGGAAAGTCCTCTTTCCTGAAGACTCTCCTACCCTAACACTGGAGACTCCTTCCAAAAAATGTTAAATAATCATCTCGTTACAGAAAGCCTCACCATATCTGCTATCAACACTGCTATGTTTTTCTTTTGTTAAATATCAATCTGTTTATTATTAGTCTTTGATTATGTGGAATGTACGCCATATACATCTCTGGGAATTACTGTTACTTTAGAAACAGTGACGATGATCAACACCTTGTGACCAATGAGATTTGAGAAGATTCAAAAGTGCTGTGGTATAAATATGGTATATGTTGGGTCTTTGCAGACATCCATAGCCAACAGAAAAGGATGCGCATGGCACTTTGCATTTATTACTCATGCCTTATTCATTCCACATTTTTATTTTCTTGTTCAAACCAAGCGTTACATGTCACCCTCTTTTCCTCCTCTGCCAACACGCATGCAGGCTGAGGATATCTGTATGTCATCGGCTCCACTCCATTGTGTAGTAACAAGATTCGGTCATCCTGACTGACCCTGGACCTGCTCCTCCTCCTGCTACTGACTGTCTAACATGACAAGCTCAGCCCACCACTATGCTACCGCTGACTGTCGCATACTAGTCATGAGTGACCAGGGTCAGGTGTGTCTGTTTTATCATTCTGCTTTATCGGAACTGCGGTGTCGCTGAGATAAGCTGAGCCGACTCCAATCTGTTCTGTCCAATTCTATATGCACATATTCACCCACGTCTTCTCTGTTAGCATGGTGTATGCAATTTGATTGGCTCTGCTGGATCTCACAAGGAGTGGAGAGTGGAACTTTGTCTCAGTTAGACAATTCTCCTCTGGAGTAGGAAGATTCCTACGGTGTCATCTGCCGCCCTCTGCCCTTTAGTGAGATAATCTGCAAACAAGTTGGCCTTTTGATTAATGTAGTGCTCCCAATCCGACTGCCTTCAGGTGGAGTCCATCACACATGGAATACCAAACAGAGAGTGTTCAATAATGAGCGGCTGAAAAAAAAAGTAAATCAAAGGAATCAATCTGTTTCTTTCTCACTGAACTGAAGCTGCAAGCACTGGTGTATCTCCTGGCTTTCGCAACACAAGACAGCTCTAATCAGTGGCCACTCCAAAGCCTAAAGATAGGGCACGTGCTGTACCAAAGCAGTTGTATTAAAAATAATGCCCTTTATAAGATCCAATCTGCGTCATGTGGAGCGCCTTTTAAAATCTCATTTATTTCTGCGGCGCGAGTAACGTTGGCATGCAAAGGTCGTCAGCTTTGTTTTTGCGCTCAGAGGAGAAACAGTCCCTGAATTGATTTGAGAAGAGCACTGACACAATATGTGGGTGGAAGAATGTGCACGGCGAAGAGGGAACAGGGGATGGAAGTGGAGATTATGTGCAGGCCCACAGAGGCTTGGAATACAAATGAATGCTGCAGGATGGGATTGTGGTTCAGAGGTCTATGGCGCAGGTTGGGCATGCTGCTGTGCCATCCTGCCTCAGGGCCAAATAAGCCGAACAGACTGAAACTCAATTCTTACATGATGCTTTTTTCCGTGCTTTGAAAAAAAGGTGCATGGTGTGCAGTAGTGAAGGATTGGTATATTTGTTAAACCAGCTCTTCTGGAACGCTGTAGAGAGAAAGAGCTAGCTCTATTTAATAGAATCCATTAATTGGATAATTAACAGTTTGTGGAGTTTAATCTCAAGTCCTCTGTAATGCGTTGCCCATCCAGCACTCTGATCTTTTTCGTGGATGTGAACTGATCAATAGATGTGATCAATGGGTTCACAAAAGCATATCACAAAAGTTCCTTACCCCATATGAGCTGCTTTTTAAAAAAAATGTATCCGAACCTCGGCTCATTCTGTTCTCTTCTTTATCACGTCTGCCATTCGTTTTCTGAATGCCTCCTTCCTGATACTGTAGACTGAGCGCAGTCTCTCTGTCCCCTGCCCAGACTGTTTTGTTAACAAGAGTGTTAAATTTCAAGGTTTCATTAGATGTCACTCAATTAAAAGAACATTATGGCTTGAATACACGGTTGCCATGGTTGCTGTGCCGGAGCTCCGTACTGCTCTTTACCCGTAATGCTCTAATGAAAACCCCTCGCAGGGCCCAGTGAAAGTTTCACACCAAATTAGCAACAGCCACAAACTTCCCTCTCAGATGAAATTAATTAAAAAGACGGGCGTTAAAAGGGGAGGGAAAGGTGTCACAGAGGACTTGCTGTGATTTGAAGCCAGACAGCACAGGATTAATTCAGCTCGCTTAATATGCACTAGGATGGCACTCCCTGGGTGCTGAAGATCAGGTAAGGACCAATGAAGCACATATGTTCTCTACATGCATCAATATTTTAGCCACAGTGTCTTCAGACTGGCATTGATTTAATAAGCCATTTGTGTGATGTGATATATATATAATATACGAGGTTTTGCAGTTTAAAATAGTCCGAATTGAAAGGTACTCAGTCGGATTTGTTAGCAATGCATAAAGTGAACAGTGCTGGACCAGTTACACTGGACCCTTTGGTGTATACCAATATACCTGGGTTTATAAAAACACATTATTGAAAGGATACCTACATATAGTATATAGCCTTTATAGCACTTTCATAAATAGAGCATAAATATTTTACAATTCAATACTGGAAAATTTATGAAAAGCTAATGTCAAAACTCATGAGGTGACATTTGAGGTTTTATGTGACTTTACATGAAAGAGAGAAGGGTATGGACGCTTAGTTCTGTAATATCACACAATTGAACCTGTTTATCTTGCATTTGTGACTTAGTGCGACTTTGTGCTTCCACATATTATGAAAGTCGCTACACGTAGTCAAGCCAGACCAACACAGCAGGCATGCTATCCTTTTCAGCATAAGACATGTGACCAGTTCCCACTGAAAAGAATTCTACAGGTAGGTTATATTCCTTGTTTATGTACTGTTGCATGTGCTTGTGTTGTTGTGGTTTGATTATTGAAACCGTTGAAAATTGAAACGTTGCAATCAATTGTGTGATATAAACAAGTAATTGCAAGATAGAAAGTCGCAATTGTCTAATATTAACTTGCAATTGCAAGATAATAATATTTGCATAATATATGCATGATATTTTCTCATGCATGGCAAAAACGACCCTCCATAGAAGAGGAAATAATGCTAAATTATCATTTTGGGTCGACTCAACAAGATTTCTATAATTATTTTATCCTTACCTTGTAAAATATGAGCTTGTTTTTACTAACAGCTGGATGCAAGTGCAAGGTGTTTTTTTGAAATTCACAAGGCAGTCAAGCAGACTAGGGGAAATTAAAAAAAAAATTGTAATGATATCCAGGCAAATGGTCAGGTGATCATGTGACCAGACAAGAATAGACTCAATTGTGTATCAAAGAACTTGAATAACACTAACAGATCAAGCAAGATTGTGTAAGCAAGACTTCGCAAAGTGTGTTTGAAAGTCCGGCTTATTTCAGGGGATTTCTGAATGTCGTGTGACTGCTCAGGCATTATGGCTTACACTGCAGGGGCTGATTGAAAATTCTGGGATATGGAGTTTGGGGTTGTTTGCTGTGTTAGCCATTATATTTGAGGTCTGGAGCAGACAGAAATGTATCCGAGCACATTTCTGACACTTTAAGAAAGTTGTAGAATGTGCACATAGTGCTTCATAACAGTGTTATGAATGCAGATTTGATTACCACTTAAATTTGAGGCCATCATTCATTTGGCTGGCATATGGGCTTCCTAAGTTACTGACGTTTGAAGGTATATAGTCATTTGGTTGGCATATGGTCTTCCTAAATAAATGAAACAGTATTGAAATGGTGCTTCATAACCACTAGCACTTCAGTTAAGGAACATTCAATTCCATGTTTCTATGAAGAGTAGGTACAGTAACTACACCTTCTGAAATGTAAGAAGGCGGGTAGGCACTTCAATGTGCTGTTATTAAAGACAAAATAATAATTTACAATAATACAGGCACAACTATCTTCCCATATACAACAATAATACAATGCATTAATAATCCCATAACGCACTGAAAACATGAAAACGTGGGTAAAAAAAAAGTGTCAACTTGTAGCTTTTTTTTTCTCACATGGAAAAATATGTTACAATATGTTAAGAAAAACTTCTCACCTCTCTTTCATGTAAAGACAAAGCAATATACTTCATAAAAACTATTATTCATTTCACAGGCTTTGACTTAAGCCTCACATACAGTACCAGTCAAAAGTTTGGACACACCTTGTAATTCAGTGGTTTTTCTTTATTTTTATTAATTAAAAGTCACTTCATGTCTTAAAGTAATGAT
>JAOTRR010000020.1:7638158-7649539 GCA_028570945.1 Gogo arcuatus | reverse complement strand
TGTATTGTTTTGAGTGCAGTACAGGTCAAAGATTATTTACAAATCATTGTTTTCATTTCAATTTCAGCATACTGTCTCAACTTTTTTTGATTTGGGGTTGTAAGTTTCTGGGCAACCAAAACATGGAACTGAGCAGCACATTGGAATTTTTACTTGCCTAGCTAATAAAGTCATGATTTGTCCAGCGGTGTTATAGATCATTCTACAATTATGAATAATGACTGTTACAAGAACTGTTCTCACCAAATCAAAACCACCTACCTCATTCCTAAACGTTTGAAACCCTGCCTTTCACGTAATATGTGTGTTTTTTTCTTTGTCCCATTACCTGTTCAGAATTGATTCCTCGGGGTCGATTTTAATGAGTGTGGCTGAGTGTGTAAGATCTCAGAGCGCCATGATAATAGGAGATTTCCTAAAGCAGCGCTTGATTATAGTTTGTCTCACTTGTCCTTGGGTAAGTGCCACAAACTCTAGCAAGAGTTTATCTAAACTGTTTGCTATCTGCTGATGAAAACTCTTACCTGCAGCATTTTCTCTTGATAGTACTTCTAGCCGCCTGAATTTGTTCTAATTTGTACAAAATAACCTAGCTCATCTTGTTTCCCTGCGCACTTCATGTTAAAATGTGTAGCATGGGGCCTAGCTTAGGGAAGGTACAGATATGCATAGTCCTAATTTTATTTGGTTATGAGCCATAAACATTTGGAAGCACAGGTAATGTACTGATTCCTGCTATGAATCAAATAAATTGTTTTTGCACACTCATCTTGTAAAAGTTTTGGTTTGTGGGGGATGCTTAGTGTGTGAGATTTGAAAACAGCTTGCTTTACTTTTGTCACAATGTCTTATTAATTGTCTGAAATTAATTAATACAGTCATGTGTATTAAACAGTTTATGAGCTGTGCATCTTATGGAACTAATGGAATGGTTGTTAATGTTCTCATTTTATTTGTTTGGCTCAAAGCTAAACAGGTAAATGCATCTGATTTGAATGATGAGGTCAGCACAATAATCTCAGAACCAATCAAGCCTATTAGTGAACAGGGTGTCTTGGCTATTTTATGACAGAAATGTGACAATAGAATGTGAATAAAAGTACTATAAAGAGCGAGGAAAGCAGAGGCTCAGTTATCCTGTGAACATGCATTGGAGACAGTAGTTTGCAGACTGCACACAACAAAGTGCTTGAATAATACATGATCTGATAAAAGCCAAACGTGCAGAAAATGCCGGAAAGGTCACTATGATATGCCACCATAATTACTGAGTGAAAATTGGCCCAGCACCTCCCTAATTAAACCACGGGACAAATTTCCCTCTCTGTTTGGGTGCTTCACAACCGGCCTGCATATTAATCAACAGGGTGAATGTTTGCAAAAACAATTTTTAATTTTTTTTTTTTTTTAATTTAAATTTTTTTTTTTTTTTTAATGTGAGGACCTTGTATTCCCCCACAGCCAAGCACTGCTGGCATGAATATAAAGCTGTGGCTTAGAAAAGGTTCCAGGCTGGAGATAAAAATATGAGGTAAAAAAATTGAAGTAGTTGACACGTGATGGACGTTGAGTGGCTGCCTGCTGAAAAGGGAGAGCAGCAATCAGCTATGTTCTAACGAGAGGCCTTTTCATAGCTGGCCCTCAGTCAGGGACAGATCCCTCTGTGACTGTGTGTTTATATTCTGCATGCTGATCCCACTACGGCGGCTAGTTTGGATCATGCAGCCTACCGCCAGCTTGGTGTCTCAGTTTGAGTGGCTTTTTAAGCCTGAGCAGGCATTGATAATGCATACCCGTATGTGTGTAATCCCAGATCCTCACTCGCCGAGCGGAACTGATAGGCTGGGAGGGAATCACGGCTGAGCCATGATGAAAGCTGTGATCGGCGCTCGCATTAAACATGACACAGATGAGAGCTTGGCACCCACGTGTCGTTGCAAACAGCCTCTAGACCGACCTGCGCTAGTTAATAATAAAATAGGCTCACGCGCCAAAGCCGGGGGAGTGGAAGACGATTGATTTGCTGTTGCTAAGAAGGAATCATATAGTTTGGTTTGTGTTTTCTCCCTCCTTTGGCTTCAGTGCACTTGACAGGCAGCCATCAGTGAGAGTGTTTTACAGATCCCAAGGAGCACACTGACTAACTGCACATGACCCCCAGCATTGAATGATGAATGGCGAAAGAAGGCCTTCTCATCCATCGCAGCTTCGCCTTCTCCGGGTCTCTATTCATTTGAAATCCTGCTCCAAATTCAGACAGCCTACAAGTGTCTGATTCCTCTCGACCATCTCATCCACTCATGCATGAGACTGTGATTACATTTAAATCGTCATCTCTGCTGAGACATACAACATAAATTGTGTTTCCCAAAGCAAACCTTCGATGATCCACAGGAACATGGCAACATCTGAAATCTCTGTGGGCCTCACAAAGGCCAATCTCACAAAGGCCAATTTTTATCATTAACCGTGTTTGAATTTATTTAACAAAAAAATGGGAGAAACGCATGCATGGAGCAGGTTCATTGCCGTGTACATTGCTGCTGGTATCCTCCATGTATTCTAATGGCCTATAATACACTCAATGGAGGACGTCTATAAAGCTTGCCTATGCTGTGAATGAGAACAGTACAAATGCCATATAGAGACCATGTCTGTGATGAAAGGTAGACGTCAGTGGGTTTTTGTGCTGTGCTCATATCTGCTTAGGGCCCTGGGGTGAAATGCTGCTTATAACTGCTCTAAAAGGCAGACCTGCTGGCAGTCGAGAGCAGCCATTGTGAACGTGGCCTTCACAGTTAATCATAACGTCTGCACTCTTCGTGCTGATTGTATTGCTGGCTCCAGGGATCTGCCATAATTGGATCCTTGTAAGTGGGTTGGAGAAGCTAAACAACCAGATTGCTGTTTGTTTATACCTTTTCATATATTAGTAACGTGCTGAGACTTCTCAAACAGACTGGGGCTTGTTTTGCTACTCGCCAGCCCTAATTAGTAATTTATTCTTAACATATGCCTCAATTGTGGTCCTTTCCAGCTCTCTGTGATTAATTCAACTTTAATTAGAGTTACTTATTCATTCTTGGCTCCTCCTGGACATGTAGTGGGTTCTTCAAGACACCAGTAGCTTGCCCATTTAACAGGCATAAAAAAGGTGCCCTTGATAAAAAGGAACCTTTTTTTCTGGTGTGTCTCTCAGGATTTAGAACCAGAACAGTCCGAAGAAAAACCCTTCTAGTGCAAAAACATCTGTAACATTTGGTATATTTAAAAAAAGAACATCCATCTGTCAGAGCAGGAGAGGAGAATACCCATAGGTTTATTTTGTACTGCATTTAGCTGCCTTTCATCCAGCCATTAAATGCATAATAAATCTGAAATTGAGTTTTACTTCTGGCTCTTTGTTAATGACAACTGTATTTTGCTTTTATGTGACACCATATTTGTGCACCGCTTTCAGAGACTCTTTTGTTTCCTTTTGAAAGTTCATCTATTGCAAATAATAGATGTTCATTTGCCACCTACTTAACTCAGTTCAGCTAAACAAATGTAGACAGTCCCGAACACTTTGCATCGTTTTCAGATTGCATCTTAAAGCTGATAAATGATCTCTGACAGCTATTAATCCACCTGTTGTAGTGAAGTCCAAGGTCTCTTTTATTTTCACTGAAGGCTTGTTGGTTTTCCCTGTACAATTTCTAGTGAGCAAAGCAACGCTTTGAAAAATAAAGCTTCATTGTGTGCTGTACTGATAGGATAGATCTGTTCACAGAGTCATCCACTTTCCTCCAGTCTTATAAAGAGAGTCTCTATCTTCTAATCTCTAAACGCTCAGCGAAAGAGCTGTCTGGACTCATTCTCAGACACATATTCATGAAGGCTGGATTAACATTCCTGGAATTTACCACTTTGCAATCCCACCTTAATCAGATGGACATGCATAATTTCTGATTAATATCATCTAACAGTAATTATCAGTCATCTCTATGGAAGGTCATAGAAGTGTTTCCTCTGACTAAAAGCCCATGGCCAAGTTGCCTGGGAACCTTGGGAATTTCCTTTAAGCTTATCTAAGCGTTTCCCAACCCAAACAGCTCGATTCCACAAGGTGGCAATTAAAAATGGATAGCTTCCAGTTTAACTCTCAGATGGACTTTGCAGGGACTGGAAGTAGAGAGGGGGCATTACTCATGTGGCCTGGAGTGTCCCACAGATAAAGCTAATTTTCTCTAGCAGTGGGGTAGAAAGAGCTGAAAAACGAAGCCATTTTCCTTTGGCCTCAGATGGAGCCCAGAGGGTAGCTGTCATCTTATTTAAGGTCACTGAGGAAAGATGGGATTCCGGCTGTTTGGGAGGTTTTGGTTGACTGGGCTCAGGTGGAAACACCAAGCCCTATACCCAGTCTATGTTCTCAGTCTTTTCTCACTGGGGGCAGTTATAAAGGTCGTCCAGTCTTCATAATCCTCTCCCTGAAATCCATGCTATTGTCAACATCTTTGACATTTCAAAACGTGATTTTGACTTCACTTGATTTTGGTAAGTGACTGGTTCTCACCATTACAAATTCTGCAAATCCAGTTCCAGATTTTAGTCTTAATCTCAAGGTGTTCTCACAATTAGACCTTTTCAGTCAGTTTAAATTATCTCTGTGCTTCCCCCTCCCTGATCAAGACCATATGTGAATGCTCAAATTGAACTCAGACCCCAAAAAGCGAACCAAACTCAGGAGGTGGTCTGAGAAGGCTTCGTTTCAAGTCCACTTTGTGGTTTGTTTGTTGACGTCTAATGAATGCATAGCGTGCCCAGCAAACATCTTAAAATAATCCCTTTTTCTACTACCTATTTGACCAAGTTTTCCCCTACATTGCTCATGTGATGTTAAAGTTTCGCTGAACTCAAACATTTAAAACATGGCAACGTAAGAGTAGTGTGGTCGAAGGAACTGACCCAGTTGACCCAACTGCAGGAAGTGAACCAAACATACCACGCATTTTGGGTTGCTGGCAGCATTCTTATGTAAATACAAGCTTCTAAACTGACCCATGATGAGCAGTATGAGCCAAAGGACAGAGCTGTAGGGCTGCAGAAATATATGTCTTGAATATTCAGGCCGACAAACAAAAAGAGAAAATAAACAGTGTTTTAGTGTGGTTGGTTATATAATTGTCTAGCAATTTCTTGAGCGCTTCCTCCATGTTTTCTATGCTCAGATGATTTTTATGAATTCTAAGCACACTTGAATGGTTTGTTTACCTTATTCCATCACCATATTTCTGACCAGTAAATGCAAGGGTTTTACAAATACAGTTTCATCTCTACATGCTCCTCAGCCATTGTTTGTAAATTATGTGCAGTGTGAATCCAAACCAAATAGCCAACAGACCAAAATTATAAATTCCTTTCTTATTCAGACTCCGCAAATGTACAGATAGGTGTAAAAGCACCCTTACAGTAAATTTGTATTACACAGATTGGTCGGCTGTTCCTCAGTGTCAGCATGGCCCACTGTCTCACAACATATCACCGCGGGGAACTGCAGGAAGGCCAAGGCTCTTGGAGAAGCCGCAAGTGTCTGTGCTCTGCATAGGGGAGTGGAGGCTGTCTTCACACCTAACGCTGCAAGTGCAAAATGAGGACAAACTGCTATGCTAGCACCTGCCAGCCTGCACTGTCTAATGACTTCTCACTATTAAAAACTTGTGAAGCTAAATTATGTGAGCGACTAATTGAAAACTGAAAGATTGCGTTTACAAAGGAGACAGTGATTTAATCGCAAAGCTATACATCACCTGGTCTTGCACTTGATGATATATAAAACCATGAGACTAACAGCCCTCATCAGGATTCCAGCAGCACTAGAGGTAGGGCTGATTATACTGTACTTGCAGACAGGCTTTGCATATATTGCACACATTGTTGATTTTTTCCGTATACTGTATGTATTTGTGTGCTTTAATTATGACAGCTATAGAGAGAAAGGCCATGGGAACAACCCACTGGAAGGCAGGAGACACACAATCTTAATTTGATTATCATAGTAATCACACAATGTTTTAAGATCCATATGAAAATGCCTGGAAATCACACAAGCTAAGGGACCATGACTGTTTTTCCATGCAACAACAACAAACAATAAGAAACCAATAAGTCTAGACTGAATCCAGTCAAGAAATTAAAGTTTTTCATACCAAATTCCCTACCCTGACTTTAAGTCCCCTACCCTCCTCCTCACCGTGCTAAAGAGATTCAGTTGGATGTAGATGCGGAACAGGAATCAGTCATTTTTATCTCCCAGATGGGCGAGGCTGGCATCAGCCCGGGCTTTCCTTACTTTATGGCCTCTTCCCTCACTTTTGTTTTCCCCACACGTCCTGCATTTTTTAATGTGCTCTGCATTTTCCTTGCCGGGCCATGCAGTTTACTATGCATGATAAATTTTATTCTCATATTTATGCTTGTTACTATTGGACAGAGCGCTTCATGCCAGGACTGTCCCACTTCTCCAACGGAGGGGCATGAAAGTGTGAGGAGGGATAAACTGGCTTTGCTCTCACAGAAGTCATTAACACCCAATGTGCCCTGTCTGTGGAGCAGCAGGCTCTGTCGCAGTCGCACTCCTTGCAAAGCATTTCTCCTGGCCTGATTCATTACACACACACGCACACACACACACACACGCACACACACACACTAGACTAAATGCCCAGAGTCAACATGAAAGCTTACACGTTTCTAAAACGTGCACAAGCATTGGAACATTTCTATATTATCATTTGTAAGATCCTTATTTCTATGAAATTTCTGTCTGTAAAATGATTAAAATTTGGAGGAGCTGAGCACAGGGCTTGAATCATAGTCAGTAATGGATACTACATGTTTGTGCATAGAACAGAATGAAAAGTCATGTGGAAAAAAGGGGAAAAATATATTTTTTAATTTTAATGTATGAATGAAAGAATTCACCTTAATTACCTGGAAAAGGCATTTTTTGTATGTAATAACAAACATTTCAATCTGTATACTGTGAGCACTGATGGATTTGTTTGGTGAATTTTGACCTTCCAAACATGGCCTGTGCTCAGAGTTGTGTCTGGATGTATCGCAGCAAGCTGAGGTGAAGATTTTTCAAAATAGCCAATCATTTAAGAAAATAGAAAAAAAATGGTTCCACTTAGAACCCTAATCCAAAGTGTTTCCCTTCATCAAGGGTTCCAAGTAGAACCCATTTATGGGGTAAAGAACTCTTAATGATCAGAAGAGAAACCTTAGTGTTGGTGCTGGCAAGCAAGAGCAACTTTATTATACACTTTTAAAAAAAAAGCTAGAGCCCTTGAAGGTTCTTTGGTTGTAGGTCTTAGGTGAACCCTTAAAGGGTTTATGTATGCTCACTATCCACTTTATTAAGAACATCAAACATACTGTGGCAGCAGCACAGTGTAGACCACAGTGCAGAGCAGGGATCAGGCTCACTGAATCAGGATAATTGAAGATTAGAAAAAGACCAGGTGATGATTTTGTGTCCAGTTTCTGTCCCCAATGTCTCAGATCCTTGTTCTCGGCTGACAGGAGTGGAACTCGACATAGTCATCTTCTGTTGAAGCCCATCCACCTCAGTTTTCAACATGCTGTGCGTTCTGATATGCTCTTCTGCTCACCATGGTTGCAGAGTGTCATTATTTGAGAATACCTGTCAGTTCAAATCAGTATGGACATTATATCTGACCTCTCTCATCAACGAGGTGTTTCTTCCCATGGAACTGTTGCTGACTGGAATTTTTTTTTGTTTTTCGCACCATTCCGTCCAAACTCTAGAGAATATTTGTGCATGAAAATACTTGGAGATCAGCAGATTCTGAAATACTCTCTCCAGCCTGTCTGGCACCAAGAACCATGCCATGGTCAAAGTCACTAAGATCACTTTACCCCTCATTTTGAACTGAAGTTTTTGACATGTATCTGCATGATTTTATGTATTACATTGCTACACTTGATTGGCTGATTGGATAATTACATTAATGTCCAGGTGTGTAGGTGTTTCCTAATAAAGTGGATGGATGGTGAGTGTACATTCTATGTCCTACAACAGATTGTTTCTAAGTAGAGCCCCTTCAGGAAGCATAGCGCCCTTAACGATTGGTAAAACCCCTGAAGAACCCTTGTGGATCCATATTTTTCTGAATGTAGAAAACTAGGCTTGGGTAGTCCTGGTTTTGTTATATTTTTCCTATGTTACCCCGAAACGCTTTTTTTTGGGCATATTCTTAGTTCTTAGGTCTTTTGTCTTGTTAAATATACTTTTCATGGCAATTTTCATGGATGTAAAGTAATTTCACAAGTGATTATACATTATAGATCATTGAAAACTGTTAACCATGACCTTCACACCCTAGCATGAGTAGAAGCAGCCTATATTCTGTATTCTGTAAGAAAGAAAATAATGCTGAGATGAATAATAAATGACAGGATGGTGTGATGCCCACGCAGAAGTTGATTATTTTCCAATAACAGCGTGTCCTGAAGAGTTTTATTCCTCATAGCAAAATGTCAACCCTCACTTTTTTTTTTGACTTATAAAAGAACAGTACATCACAGTTTTTATCCAGTTATAGTTATGTTTAATGTTGTGAAACATCTGCAGAATAAGATGGTTTCTGTTATCTCTTATCACCTGCCTCTCTTTTTCTTTCTCTTGAAATTAATAAGACAAAAAATGCAGCTTGTTGTCATATTACAAAAAAATCTCAAAACCCTCTGTCCTGAAGACATTCTTATGTCGAAAAGCTTGATGGAACAGTCTTACTTTTGACTGTTACAAAGTGCTGACGCTGGAGACTTCTGAAAAATGTCTTAAAAATGGTTCTCTTTACATAAAGCTCAACTATCAACAATCACACACATTTTTAAAATCTGTTCATGCGTAGTGTCTGTCATACAAGTCCCCTTGTTAGTTGTTACTATAGAAATGATAAAGTATTGGAATTAATGAATTAGAATTAATATAAACCTGTGATTTGCTTTGTAGCCACTCAGAATTGAGACTGTCGTGGTGGCCTTTATTCCTTTCACATTAAATTCTTGATTTATTTTTAGATATACTAAGAAAATGAACGTACAGTATATTTCCCTCTTTTGATGAACTACGTATCACAATCACCTCCTACGTGGCATGCAGTGTGTGACACCCACATGCTGTACCACATGGTTGAAGCTGGCTGTGATGGTTTCAGTAGGGGAGATAGAGAGAGACCTCAGCATGTGCTTGGGATATTTGCACAACAGATGCTTGGTGTGGCGTGCATGCTCATTGCTAATTGCTTCACTATTTTGGCAGGATGAGTGATAAAGCTGGTGGCAGCAACAACAGCAGGTTTCCTGACTGCTCACGAAGGCCTCCAGTTCAGTCCGCACAGCACCTCCAGCATCACCTGTACTGTATATAGTACTGTATATACCTATAGTATAAAATTTGTTTTTAAGACCAATCGAGATATATGGATTGAGTACCACTTGAGAACCGCCTTTGATTTTATATCAAAGGTTTTAGGATGCTCTAATCTGCTGTTCTGTATCAGTCGTGTTTGTAGAGACATTGTCATGAGATTCTGTATCTTTTGCAAAACATAGATACATATGATAAGATAGCACTCTTTAGAAACAGCTCAGGTATAAATCCACACTGTCAACATCCAGAGGGTGTGATAGATAAGAGAGGATGAGGCGGTAAACTGAGGTGGAGTGATGGTGAGACATGAAGTGTGGGCCACTGGATTGGACCAGATAACACTTCACCCTGTGGCAGGAGACCCTACTGGCTGTCTACACACACATACATCATTTCACCTCTATTTACACACAGGCGCTCACTCACGGTCCATTCTGATGTGCCTGAAACTCTCATTGCTTTTAAAGTAACTTAGATGGGTCATAAGAGCACTCACTGACCTTAAACCAGTCCTCTTATTTAATAAGATAATGACTAGCAATGTTTCTACACAATGAAGTGGTATTCCCACTCTTACATATGACATGCTCATAAATTAATCAAAGCCTTTGTGAATTCATTTAGGAATTTGAAATTGTAACAGAGGAAGACACACGCTGGCCTCTTCAGTCTCCGGGGTCTCGTTCCTCTATGACAGAAATGAAATGCTGATTAGCTGTTTGCTCCTCATCAGCAGAATGCAAAGAATTCAGTGAACAAGATGAGAAACACATTGTTCTATTGAAGCAAAGTCAGGACTTGCGGGAACGGACGCTTTGTATTCAGTTAATTTACTTGCACCCAGCAAATGTCCCCATGCATCTGAATGTGAAAACCTTACTGATATATTTATTTACGCTTTTATGAACAAACCCTGGCAGCTTTGTGACAGCTACATTTCAGCATGTCCTTTATTTAAATTTCCTTTGTTATAACATAAACAAGGAACTTACAAGGAAATTACAGTGATCTATACAGAGATTTCCCCTTTGGAAAGACATATAAGCTCCAGCTTACTCTAGAATTAGACTGGTAGTTTATTGAAGACTTGCCCACAATTGTTTATTACATTGACTTTGTATACTTATTAATATAATTCAACTGAATGGACAGAAATCCCCAAAGATATTTCCAGACTGTGGAGGAGTTTAGCGATGACACATTTGTCAAGTGATGTTGCAGCATTTTCTTCTCCTCCCACCATCTCCTGAGTTTTACCCTTCATGTGTAAAAGCTTCATTTTGCATTGTGTTGTGACCAGGAGTGAGACGAAGCTTCCAAACGTATCATTAATTGCTGCACCGAAGTAACTTTCTATGTACTTCTGTTAGTTCACTGGGCTGTGAGCTCGTTAGCGTAGCACGTGGTGATCCAGATGCAGGCAGTAGAGAGACGAGAGGTTACACACTAGTGATATTCCATAAAAATATATGGGGGGGTAGGCATCGGGTGCCACTGACGCTGAGAAGCAAGCACTGTGTGACTAAATTCCTAAATTTTGGAACGACAGTTTCCTTCAGCAGTGTCTCGGAACAATATTACAGAGAAATCACACGGCTAATTCATCCATTGCTCATTTTTTCCCCTTTGAATGGATTCTGTCTGGGGAAAAAGTCTGGAAAATATGACTGTGTCATGGCCATTATGTTATAATAAATACTATATGTCATTATATATTTCTAAGTAGTCATGGTTACATGCATGACACACTAATTAGGAATATACAGTAGACCTATTAAAAAAAACTATTATAATGCATTATTCATGGTTCATGTTTGTGTTTACACTGTAAAGTATGAGTAATGGCAGCATACTTTATTAGACCTTATAGTCTTTTAATAGTCTTTTATAGAATAAGCCTATATGAGACAATGCGTGTGTGTGTGTGTGTGGATATATA
>JAOTRR010000020.1:7626898-7637805 GCA_028570945.1 Gogo arcuatus | reverse complement strand
CTGTACTTATGACTATTTATAATCATTAATGTCATTTGTTATGAGGCCTTATATGTTACATATAAAAGTAGGATGTATAGTGTTTTTATTTGCAGATGTGAATGCTGAATCTATTTAAAGGTTTGTACCCAGGACTGTATTTGGCAGTTACGGAAGAAGTGTAACACCCAGGTGCGGGAGTGAGGTGCAAGACTCAAGTGCATACTCAAAGCATGATTATTAGTTAGTTAGTTCAATAAATGTAGGTGTTATACCAGGTAGGGGTCAAAACACAGATTAGGAAAGACAATCTATAAGTAAGATTCAAGAGTTAAAAAACAAACAGAAGAAAGAGAGCAGGAAGTTAAAAAAATCCCTCAGCTAAGAATTAAGAATTAATATAATGTGAATATAGTTAGAGTTAACATAAACATGAACCACACGTATAAGTGAACCTGACAATCAGTCTTATTGAGTTCATGTGCAACGCTACTGTTTTGAGAGGATGTCCATACTTTACAAACATTACATCAAATGATCATTACTAGTTTTTGTAAATTCTTATTCCCTGTTTGATATTAGCATGAGCAGATTTAAAGCACTGGTTGAAGTTTCAATTATACACTAATTTACTGAGATCTCTCATTTACAAATGAAGAGTACTAAATAAAGAATACAGTTTTGCTTGTGCAGTCTGTTAAATTGTGCATGCAGTTAGTGAACATCTTGTGCTAGTCATTTTGACAATTTGAGAAACTTTCTCAGTTTTAGGAATCATCATTTGTTTTATTTTTTCTTTAAAAACAGACTTCCACAAATGTAGTACGTGCCCATCAGTCATACTAAACTGCCATTTGCAACTAATGACGTCCTCACACCAAGCAACTTTTCAAAGAATTTCAGTGTCGCAGACAGATTTCCAGTGTCAGAATAAAATCATGAGAGTTTTGCTAGAGTTGAGTCGCGCTCCGGATATCTCAATCGTTTGGTGTAAGGTGGTCAGGATAGCTGTCTTAAGTCAGTCTTTTTCTTGTCTTTACATTGCGATAAAATCAAACGTGTTTACTATTATCTTTAGTCTTGGCTCATGCATATAGGGACACTGCAAGGTCCCCAGTCTTGGCAAAATCATAGACAATCACTTCAAAAATCATTTAATGTAAGGCTGACATAACTGTGTCTAATGACACATTGTCTTTAGATGTGAGAGGGTGTCAGGCTTTAGTCTTTTAAAAGTCTTTTCAGAGTCTTTTCAAGTGTTCTCGTGTATGTTTAGCATTAGTTATCACTTTTAGGCTTTGATAAATCACACTGCAGGTGCTAAGTTATTGTATTTGCATTGACATGGTTCTGTATTTTGCACATTTAGGTAGAAATGCTCGTTTAATAATTCACTTGCCTATTTATTAGTGCCATCAATGGCTATTTTATCGGATAAACCTACCTTATAGGTGACTCTTTAATTGTACAATTACTAGCTGGAGCCTGTTTGTTGCTATGTGTGGCACCTGTCATGGTATATAATTCATGGTCATTATTATACTCCTACTGTAGTATGATGGTCACAGTGCTCAGGAGGTTTGTGGGTAGTTGTTCTTTCGTAAACTTTAGTATGAATGACTCCAGCTCATTACAAGTAGTCATGCCACTTACCTCTGTTGATTTTGCTTTATAATTAGAAGATCCACTATAAGCAAACACTGCTGTTTTCTCCTAGATCTCTGATTTTGTCCCTCATTCCCCCTCCCTCCTTCTCTCTCTCTACTTTCATCTTCCATCTCTCTCCTTCCTCCTTGATTTTACCCTCCAGCATATTTTGTCTGTTCTTCTCTCTCCATCCTGTTTTCCTGAAATTAAGACACTTGATTTTGTAGTCTGATGGGCAATTTGTTCTTCATTTGTAAGACGAGCCCACAGATTTCTTTGAAGCACGTTGAATTAAAGTGAAACCTCAGTAAACTGTTTCACAACCATTTTGCTAGTTGTAGGGTTTATGAGTTTGTAGTGTGCTTTTTTCAGTTCTGTTTTTTTCTGAAAAAGCACACTAAAGATATGTCCTGATCAATCGTAGCACGCTAGGATGAAGCAGTTTATATGGTTTGGGATCCAAACCCAATGCGTGTAGCCATGTGTGAATCCTAGCCAAGGAATGCACTGCCACCTCAGCATTTCTTATTGTTGACTTGCCATTTTAGTGGAATACCGTAATGTGGAAATGACCTATACTGGGTGGTGTAAGGAAGAGTTGACTTAAGTGAAAGCCTGAATAGTCCTGAACTGGTTAATTATACATTCATAAGTGACAGCAGACCAATGGCTAAGAAGCTAAGCAGAGGAAAGCATTAGCTCTAGATACTCAATGGTGTTCTTGCCTTTGACACTTCCCAGCCTAGCTCAGTTGAGCACAGCAGAAGAAGTGAGGCTCTTAAATGAGCTTGAAAGGGTGAGAGATGTTTGGCTTCCTTATACACTGCAACACTGTCAAGGCTTTCTAAAATTTTCACCTTTGTTCTTTTACCTCAGTCTTCTCTGACCCAAATCAAGACACAAGGTAAGGAGAGAAAAAATACTCTTGAATTGACAGTTTTGGGCTACAGCTGTTCTAGACAGTAAGACATTTGAATAAGTGCTACAGAGGAAAAAGGAAACTTTCAAGCTCTGTCAGAATCTGCAACTTCTACTATATATTTTAGTTCAGTCAGCAAGTTATACATTCTGCAATTCTTAATATGTGTTCGTATTGGCGACTAGGAGAGGTGCCAACTTTTTAAAACGGTTAAAATACAGCTGGAGATAGATTCATCTCAAGTTTTAGTGCAGTATGACAGATTCGGCCTGATTTAAAGTTATTATAATGTTTATGAGGTTACATCAGGAACTGAACATAATTAACTCCCAGGACCCAGTAGTGGATTCAGAGGGGTTTTTCCCCCCTCACTCTTGTAACTACACACCTTTTCCATTAGCTTCACTGTACACTCTTACTGATTCTTTGGATGATTAAGGGCGCTGGCTTCCTTAGAAGCCGTTAGAACTTTTTAAGAAAGGGAAAACCTCTCTTTATAGGATTTTCCAAAGAACCTTTAAGCAACATGAACTGAAGAATCTTTTAAGCTTTTAGATGGAACCTTATACTGAATAACATCCTTTAAGAAGAGGAACTGAATATTAATCACTTGGGTTGGTGAAAGGCGCTATATAAATTAAACTTCTTGTTGTAATCTATCTTTTTTTATTGTTCCATTTTATGGTTTTGGACAGCACATTGGTATAGCAAGTATTGTTGGCGTCTCAGCTCCAGGTTAAAGGGTTTGATACTGAGCTTGGGTTACTTGGGTCTGTGTCGAGTTTTGGACCCTGTGACAAGGGGGTTTTTTTTCTTCTTGGTTCTCAGGTTTCCTGCTACCTCCCAAAAACATGTTGGTAGCTTGAGGGGATATTCTGAATCACCCCAAGGTGTATTCCTGCCTCACGCCTTGTTTTCCTGGAATACGCTCTGCCTCCACTGTGACCTTGACCAAAATAAATGTGAATTAAAACGGTTACTAAAGAAATGCCGCCAGATTTTGCAGAAGTCCCAAACTAAAGCCAGGTGACTAACAGACTGGTTGACCAGAGACACAGGACAGGTTTGAGAAGTTGCTGAAATTACACCCTTCCTTTTCCCCCATGCAGATAGATTCACCCTGCTTCTGTTTTATCCCCTGTGTTCATTAGACTTCTAAAGGAATAATTAACAAGGCTTTAAAGCTACTTTTATGGATCACCTGCTGTCCCCGATATCATTTTTGTGATTGCGCAGCAGAAAAGCGGAAGAAACATTGACACTAATGCCTGGCACTGAAAGCTCTTGCAAGATCAGTAACTCTCCAATTAAAGCAATATCCCTCTGTCTACATTGCTCAGCACCTGTATCCTTCAGAATGACTTCTACCACAAGACAGAGGACACAGGGAAATGACTGGAAGGCCTTCTGTGTTCTAAACACTGTGTTTTAGTTTATGAGCTGAATCCTTGTAATGAGTTCACAAAATGCGCCGCTTTAAAGTCAGAGTGAGTATTAAGTCCTGTTTTATGTTTAAATTGGATCTAGCACTGTGGGACAGAACCTGCGAGACAGATCTGAGATGTTTGCTGTGTAACACAAGAGGTGTGCAGATACAATTTCATGGCCTGCTCATTGTTTTCCGAATGCTGCCATCTCAGCTGAACGCCGGCTCATGAACACAATCCACGCAATGTCACCAAGCACTCCACAATTTGCAAAAAAATATTTGTTATGTCTGGGGCGCTGAAGCCCGGCAAATATTATCATCCTACAAGCAAACAAACAATCCTTTGGTGGTAGATAAAGGCGCGAGACATGTGGCAAGGTAATGGGAGCGTGCTATTAGCAGTGTCACTCATTCTGGCAGGCCTGTCAGGCCTGGAGCTTGCTCTGACGCCATCTTCCTCCCCTCGTCCACCTGCTTATCTCACTGATAAATTAACTCAGGCAGGAGAGGAAGAGGGGGGGATGTATCCACACCTATCAGAAGGCTGGAATGATGAGCCCGGATCACTGCTCTGTTGACAAGAGCTAATAGCGTGGAGGCACAGCACTGTGGCTGACAACTCTGTCAGAATTCAGAGAACCCCCAAGATTGACAGATCCAAAAGGAGAATAAATACTTGCTAATTATGCCCAAACCAGCATTTGTTAGAAGCCATGTTGACCCAGGGACCGGCTTACCACGAAACCACAAACAAATATATGCATATTGGCATTGTTTTGAAAACAATACATGTACCTGACATGCTGTGCTGAACACATGTCCAAGTTTTGCCATTAACCACCTAGGTGTGAAGAGCTCTCTATTCCTGTGCAGTGGTGTTCTGGTGTCTGATTTCACACCAGGCAAGTGCCAATCATGGAATGTGTCAAAACCCGAGACAACACTGGAGCCAGATTGAACCAGAATTCTGACGCTTATGCCAGTTTTTCACACCATTTTCAGACACACAAACAGGCTCCTGGACTACACCCACAAAGATCATCTGTCACTAGGAGTTATTTCTGTGTACTTCTCTGCCAAAAGATGGCTCTCCCTAATGTTTCCATCTTCCTGTGAGAACCGCCTGCGTGAAATACTCCAACGCTGCCTCATTACAGCTTGAGCTAGCTGCTACTCATGAATGAGTTTTCACCTTTCAAAATCATCTCCTATGGAGGTTAACGAAGATACTCCGCTGTCCTAATAGCCAAGGAGCCAAACCACCCCTTAGTCTGTGGCTTCAGAACAGCCACGTGTCCCATCTCAGGATTGAGAACAAGACTTGGTTAAGAGGTGTCTGTAACTAAATTCCAGAGATCCTGTTGTGTATTAAGATGGACATTGGAACAAGATAAAGCTTTTTGCTGGATGAGACTCAGAGAATGTAGAGGCTCATTCAGTCACTCAGCAGCTCTGAAGCCTGAGTCTCATGGGAAGGGTGACGATGACCCTGTGAAAACATGCCGATAAGCTTTTATGTTTGAGAAGTCAGGGGAATAGGAATAGAATTAGTTAAGACGAAAAAATTGAAGCGTGATAAATCTGTACAAACAAGGGTGATTTGAGGCATTAGTGCTTGTTTAGCATTTTTAATCTCTCCATTTTTAAGTGTTTGGAATTTTTAAATCTCCCACAAGCAATTGCATTGCACTGATGTCTAATTATAAAACGAAACCAATTAAGGAGGCTTATGTAGCATTTGACTTTCTTTGAAATGTCTACCACTGTGTGGAAAACAATATTCTAATAGTATATTCTATGGTTTCCAAGTTATTTTTTTCTTTTTGAACAGCTTTCTTTGTTATTTAACAATGTAATTAATGAACTTTAATGACCGTTCAAAGATTTTACACTAGTTGTGTGTGTTTATGTGTGCATATTTGTGAACATATACACTCATAGGCCACAGTACACATGTACACATGCAAGTATCATTCATACACGTATCCAATCAGCCAGTCATGTGGCAGCAGTGCAGTGCATACAATCGTGCAGACACCGCTTGAGAGCTTCAGTTCATGTCAGTCATCAGAATGGGCAAAAATATGATCAAAGTGACTTTATCCATGGCATGATTGTTAGTGACAGGTTGGTTTGAGTATTTCAGAAACTGCTGATCTTGTGAGATTTTCAAACAAAGCAGTTTCTGGAGTTTACCCAGAATGGTGCCAAAAACAAACAAGCAAACAAAAAAAGCCATCCAGCGAGCTGCAGATCTGTAGGTGGAAACACCTTGTTGACGGGAGAGGTCGAAGGAGAATGGCCAGACTGGTTTGAGCTGACAGGAAATCTATAGTAACTCAAGTTACCACTCTGAACAACCATGGTGAGCAGAAAAGCATCTCAGAATGCACACCTTTGAGGCGGATTCGCTGAACACCACAACAAGTTCCACTCCTGTCAACCAAGAACAGGAATCTGAGGCTACGTTGGGCACAGGTTCACAAAACTGGACAGCTGAAAATTTGAAAAAGACCAAGCAATGTTTTTCCAGGGTCTTTGGTTCAATCATGAGCTTTGGTTACTGTCTGTGTAGAGTTTCGCTTGTGGTATAAAATGTCTAGACTGATGCTGAAAGCTGAGATTTCCTTATCTGTAGTCATTAAATATAAATGGCATAGCATTTTTTTTAGGTTTATTACATTTTAGCCTAAAACTAGATGACAATGGATTCAATTAAGTACATTCATGAGATTTTCCTAAAAAAGCCTAAGTCATGTCCACTTATCTAAAATATATACTGATTCATGTTTAATCATAGTGGCACTGTCAAATTTGAACATCAAACACATTTTAAGACTGATTTCCCACAGTTAGGTAAGAAAATATCTTTCACTGTATAATGTCATCCATCCATTATCTATACCACTTATCCGTCAGGATCCCTGGGGAAGCTGGTGCCAATCCCAGCCGACTTCGGGCGAGAGGCGGGGCACACCCTGGGCAGGCTGCCAATCTACCGCAGGGCCAACACAGAGATGAACAACCATTCACACTCACATTCACACCTATAGGAAATTGGAAATTTAGAGTAACCAGTTGACCAAATCTGCATGTCTTTGGACTGTGGGAGAAAACCAGAGCACCCGGAGGAAACCCATACCCCTTTTTCAACCAACAGGAAACAGGTTCTGTTCTTGTTTGCCCACCAAATTTTGAACCGTTCGGAGCATTTCGACAAAGAATAAATTGGTTCGGAACTTGAAAACTTGGTTCCCAGCTGGAACCAAAATATAGCTGGTTTTTCCACTGTGAACTGTGATGACATCATTGGGTGTGTCATTAGTTTGGCAAGGAAGCGGAGTGCAGCAATGGAGAACGAAACAGAAAAGGATATACCTTCAGAAAAAATGGACTGAAAACAAATATCTGCAATAACAGAACAAAAGCTCACAGGTAATCAATGTGCACTGCCATCTTGCGACTACTGTTTACTCCCGTTGTGCATTGTGCGACACCCTCTGTTCGTGACGCATCCTTGATTACAATGGTTCCGCTTAAAACCGGTGAAAACGTGGGCTGGTTCGTTAGCTGGCACCAAGGTTCCAAGAATTCTGAATGGAACTGGTTCAAGAACCCGTTCCCTGTTGGTTGAAAAGGGGTACCAGAGGAGCATGCACTGTATAATGTCATATTAATGTTAATTCTTCACATAGTTAGATGGCTATTTATATATTTAAAGTCTCTTTTTGGTAGGTAGCAAATACTGAGAAGATCTGACCTCCCAAATTCAGATTTGTTTTAGATCTGCTTAAAAATCAGATGTAAAGGCCTGTCTGAATGCACCCTCGCAGATGGGACTTGACTGTAAGTGACACGAAACATGGATTGGATAATACTGACAGTGGCTAACAAGTGGAACTGAAGCGTGAACATAAAGAGACACTAGAGGACAAAGAGGAGCACTAGAAGGTCATAGGATTGAGATAGTGGCAGAGATATATTTTTTCCTTCCTTGAATGGCGGAGCACCATGGGAGTTTTTGACTCCTCTCTTCTTATTTGACAGGCCCTGCTAATTGGTTTAGGTCAAGCAGCCTTTCGTGAGAGTACGAGAGAAGGCTTGTTCCTCAAGGAGCTTAGCGGAGTGGATCAATATCGAGAGAAGGTAGTAAATAAATGGGGCGAAAAAAGCAACCATGCTGGTAACAGAGGCAATCCCCGCACTGCCATCGAGAGACTGCCCAACCAGAGTAATGTGCAGCTTCCATGGCCAACCATCCCATTAACTGGAGGCAGAAATGCCTCAGCCTTTTTTGTGATGCATGTGGAGAGATGAAACAATGTTGCGCTGTAGTTGTGGGGGCTGTCGAGGCCTGGGATCAAATTTTTTAGCAAAAGAGCCAGCCAGGCTTCTGCCTTTAGAAAAGAGAAGATCAAAAAGGAGTGTTTAAAGGGTGGTAGAGGTCTACTTAAAGATGTCTCCCTGGGTTAGTTTGGAAGAGCTCCAGGTACCCAGCTTGAGGATTGATGTGGTGTGCCATCTTGCTTCAGTCTGTTCTTGTTTTCCCTTGTCTTGCTAAAGTTAAAAATGCTCTACATTGATAACATAGAACTTAAATTGTTTCCCACTCATCGCTAAAGTAATGGCTGTTTCAGTCGTACCTGACTGGTTATAGCAGAGAGAGTGAGATACTGCTGGCGGTTTATTAAAATCTCAGTATTAACCCAGTGGCCAAAATATCGCCCACCACATTGTCTGAATTCCACCTGTTGCTTGCTGTTTACTCAGTGGACTCAATTAGGTGACCATCATGTTAGAGGAGAAAAAAACGATGAGGTGTCACTCAGGTATGACAATATTGACAATAATAACCAAGTTCACGCATTATCACCCTAATAAACTATACAGAGTCACTACAGCCTATTGTAATGTTTCATCAGGCCGTCAACACACAGAAGATTTCCCCTACCCACAACACACTGCTGTTATGTGTCTTAATTACCTGTCATTTGTAGCCTGGCTCCTCGACGTGGGAGGCATGGTAGATGACATGATGAGCCAGATTCCTGTGGGTTGCCATGCTGAGGTGACTCTTCCGGCAAGAGAGAGCTTCATTAACGACTTTCATAGCTGTGCTGCCGCTTTTGGCAGGTGATTGGTTTAAGCTTTTGTGCCTTCATTCCTTATTACAACCTGGCATCTTTTCAGCAAAGGAAAAGGAAAGGAAGGGAAGAGTGCAGTTGTGTGCATTGTTGAAATTTTCACAGTGGCTACACCAGGAGTGGTTTGCACATAATTTATGTCACAGAGCAACAACTTCAATTAAGGCAGCTATTCAGATGTAGCAGAAAAGCGAGATTTGTACTTACATACCATATGCTGCTCTGTCAAACGAAGACATAGCTCCCGTGCATTCGCTTTCACGTGGTAGGATGTGCTGTGTTTGCATGTGGTGACAGATTTTCTTGGACTTACCTAGATTGTGATCAGAATTTATAGATTTCTAGAGGTTTTTTTTTCCCCTTTACTCTGAGCATTCCTGTGCACTCCTTAAACATTATAATATTTCTCAGTTCCTCTCAGTTTCACTTGGGTGTCATACTTTACTGCACGTTATCTCTAATACACCAGAGGTAGTGTGTCAGGAAACTTAAACCAGAGGTACACACAATAAACTTCAGGGGACCACTCGCACTGCTTCTTGTGTGTTTATTCAGTCAGATGTGGACAAATGATAAAGTCGTTAATTAGTCCACCAGGAAAGGAAGATCTCCAGTGACTAGGCTAAAAAGTGTTAGCTAAAACAGTATAATGTATACTATATGGTGAGCTAGCTAGCTAGCTAGTACAGGCCATCATCCATCCATACATTATCTATACCGATTATCCTATTAAGGGTCTCAGGTGAGCTGGAGTCAATCCCAGCTGACATTGGGCGAGAGGCTGGGTGTACCCTGGGCAGGTCGCCAATCAATCACAGGATTAACACAATGAGACAAACAACCATTCGTGCTGACATTCCCACCTATGGTCAATTTAGGGTCACCAGTTGACCTAATCTGCATGTCTTTGTACTGTGAAAGAAAACCAGAGCACCCGGAAGAAACCCATACAGGCATGAGGAGAACATGCAAACTCCACCCAGAAAGGCCCCAGTCGACCAACATGTTCGAACACAGAACCTGCTTGCTGTGAGGTGACAGTGCTAACCACTGCACCATTGTGCTGCCCCTAATACAGACTAAGATGCGTAGATACGTATATGATTATTAACCTTAACATTATTGTTGTTTTTCCCCCATTCTCAGGCATTCTCAGGCATTCCCCCCCCACATTTTCAAACTGCTGCTCATGCTACATCACAGGAAGGAAAGTACTGACTGCCCTCTTCCATATACATGAGCTCACAGATGCCCCTGATTAGCTTCACAGTGCACTACCAGGTTTGCTCTCTTGGATTCCCAGCCATGAATGGCTGTGGTATTGTTAAGAATCGAACTCATGATCTCTTGACGAGAGGGCAAATGATTTTCTGCTGCGCTACTCGGGAGCCCAATTATTATTACGATTCTAAAAAAAGGTGCAGCACATCATGTTTGCACCCCCAAACAAAAATGTTTCGGCTATGAGCTG
This sequence comes from Gogo arcuatus, assembly GCA_028570945.1. Classification (NCBI taxonomy): domain Eukaryota; kingdom Metazoa; phylum Chordata; class Actinopteri; order Siluriformes; family Anchariidae; genus Gogo; species Gogo arcuatus. Next base: position 7,627,216 of record JAOTRR010000020.1, on the reverse strand, counting down.
TAGCGTTCTGTCTTTGCAAAACAATTATTATTTGAGTCTGGCTGTCATCTTTATTTTCTCTAGAGACGTTTAACCACAAGGTGACTGTGATTAGTAGTAGGTGTATTACGGCTTTGCGTCAAAGTTTCATAACCTGCTCATTCAGAAAACTATGTCACCTTGTCATCTGTGAATGATAATTAAGCCGTCTAATCTTGGTTAGTGTGTGTAGTGTGTAGTTATGGCATCGAAGTGATGCATGATCGTGAAACACATTCATTTGAACATACACTCACCGGCCACTTTATTAGGTACACCCATACACCTGCTGTTTTATGC
>JAOTRR010000020.1:7603786-7615041 GCA_028570945.1 Gogo arcuatus | reverse complement strand
TTTTAATAAAAGGAATATTTTAGTTTATAGGCTATTATATTTTACTCCAACCTTTTCAAATGTGAGTAAATAATTATTGTTGGTTGTTAAGAAAATGAAACAAAAGGTTTTTTATTGAATAAAAGGAATATTTAAGTTGATAAAGAACAGGAAAATAAGCATTTTTTTGGTTAACAAAAATTCTTCATTTAATTTTTTCAAAAATATTGTGGGAGAATCGAATCGTGAACCCAAAATCATGTATTGAATCAAATCGTGAATTGGGTGAAGCAGTACATGCCTGCTTACTTGTATCTTGAATAGTGTAGCTTAAAATAGTGTATCCTATATAGTCTAGCTTAAAAGTTTCCAGTGACAAGGAAACAACTATAAGTAAATCTGAAACATTACAGTTTATAACACAACTGTGATACTGCGTTTTCATGATTGCATTTGCTTACGAAAGCGACACAGTTTTCAGTCTGTCTGTTATGAGATAACGCGTATCACATGACAGTGATGCTCAATGCTTGAATCTGGCTGCAGGTCAAATCAAGGTTTATTTTAATGTGCGCCTTGTAACATGATCATTTCGATAGTAACAGCTTACACAGGGGCTTGTATTTCAGACTCTCCAAATAATCTAAGATTATTTAAAAACACGACATTTAACAAAAAAACATATCATTGTAGATATGGTGACGGTTTCTGTAAGGAGACGTTTATATAACCTTTATGGAAAGAGTCTCGAGTGTCAGCATTTTGTACCAGTCAGTAAGCTTTCCACCATGTGGGAGGAAACTCCCTCATGGAAGGAAGCTGTTATAACACAAGTGAAAATAAGAACTTACTTGTTTCATAGATATTCCATAGTAATAATTGTAAATAAAAACTGATGTGTGCAAACCGCAGTGATGTTAGAGGAATAATATTTCGGCACGTGCTGTTATAGGAACATGATCCACTCCGGATCCACAATGCAGTAGCTGCATTACACCACCCTGATGTTGATTAATTTTCTATAATAGCATGCCCTGAATTGTTTTACTTCTTACTTTTTATAGTGCTACTTCTAATGTAGTGCTGTAATATTTTGAGCATGATGGAAATCTTTTTGGTAGCAGGCCATGTGTGCATACTGTCTGTTTTTGGTGACCTAGAAAGATATCAGGACCTTTCAGATATGTCATTCATTAGTAGTGGTGCGGTGTGAGAAATAAGTCAGTGTAGGGAAGGCTGGTGTGGCAGGACAGCCGCTTAGCAGCAGATATGCAGAGACATGTTTTCCACATCATACGCATGAGGAAGACATGATGAATACCGTTGGGTTGTTTGTGTGTATTCAGATTTGTGAAGGATGAAGATGAACCGAGAGAAGCAGTGTGTGTGAGAGTAAGAGAGAGGGAGAGACATAGAGAGAGAGAGAGAGAGAGAGAGAGAGAGAGAGAGAGTGACACGCAGTGGGTATGTGGGTCAGGGAGAGAGATGGAGAGGATCTCAGAAGTGAATCCTGAAAAGCTGCGAGCTTGTGGGTTTACTGGGTCCCAGTGCAGCATGCAGCTCTCTGAATCGCTTGTGTTTCATTTTAGAGCGCTGTATTGTCTGTGTGTGTGTGTGTGTGTGTGTGTGTGTGTGCGCGCGCGCGCGGCTGTTCAAGCATCGTCAAGTCGAGCGTCCTTGCCTTCACATTGAACTCTAATTTATCTCCCAGAGGACCCCTTGCTGGCTCACATGTCCTGATTGGCATCTGCTGAGCTTTTCACCAAAGTATTTTCTCCCCTCTATATACTCTCCCTCCTACTTCCTCACTTAATTTGACACATAACACACTCACCTTTCCCATACAAAGTCGTCTCTGTAGTTTAGCAATTAGTAAAGAATAGCTCGCCGCGTGCCATGATATATTTATAACACTACGCTGAAACAGAGAAGCGCAGCCTTTATCTGCAGAATAAATTTCAACTCGAAATAATTACACACACTTCCTGCAACCTGAAGCTGAGTAGGTATTTTCACAGAAAACAAACAACCGTTAGGTAATCTCATTTAGTAGTCTTTGTAAAGAGACCCTACCCTTTTCACACGCTTGTGTTTCTCTGTAGCCTCGGGCTTGCTGAGATAACCTGCAGAGAGCCTGGTGGAAAAAAATAAGGTTAAAGCAACTTTTTTCAATTTTAAGCACATAAAGTGTAAGACATCTCCCACATACTTTTTTTCCCACATACTTGACTTCTGTAATGTAGAGACATTTCAAGATGACACATTATTCTGACATGTAAATAGTTTCTTTTATTGGTGGCTTATTCACAGACAATGCCATTCCGGTAAGTGAAACAATCTATTGTTTTTTAAAAAACAAATAATACCTTTCATGTTTTATCCACTGGGTAGAGTGTGTGTAGGTTATTGAGTTGGTAGGCTGGAATTGATTTTTCTGAGGGTGTGTGAGCACTAAGCATGGACTCTCTGTACTTCTAACTGCCATTTTTTCCCCTCCTTTTTATCATTCTAACAGCAATCAAATTTCTCAGCCCATCTTGTTGCTCGACTGTACTTTTCACTTTGAGCTGGAAGTTAAGGTTTGGATGTACAAAACCGAGAGGAGCTGTGTATGCCATGCAGGGCTGGATCTAGGAATGTTTCCTGGGATGTAGCTGGAGACGCAGTGTTTCTCAGCCAAGCCACATCCTCTGCATTTCCCCACGGAGGGCCTACAGGAGCCACAAAAGCCACAGAAAGGTTAGAGGGGGAAAGCCGTTGAAAAGCAAAGAGGAGAGTAAGAAAGCAGTGAGAGAGAAGACACAAGGGAAGGAGAAAAGCGGATGCTGACAAAGGCTTGAGGGAGTGACAGAGAGAAAGAGAGAGAATGGGATCCTTGTGAAAGAGATGCAGGTATAAGGAGGAGGGATGAAATGAGTTTGCAGCCTTTGAGAGAAAGCAAAAGAGAGGGTAAGACAGCAGGCTGTTCCCCAGTGGTGGGTGCATAAACAGAGCCTTTTATCGCCCATAAGAAGAGTGTGAGGAGACGAGGGCTCCAGGCCCCTCCAGGGAAAGCTGCTCGCTGGCCTTTTATTGACTGGCCACAAAGCAGCAGGAGCATGATCCACAACATAGTCAGCCTGAGCATGTCTGCACGCATCACAGCCCTCATTTCTTAATTTAAAGTAAGGAATAAAATACGATGGGGGATATAATCGACGACGAGTTGTTGTTACAACCCTGGAGCCGATTATTTTTTAAATAACAACACGTGTTTTTTACTCTAACACCATGGCAATTTACCCATGATTGCAATTCTTATTTATTTATAAACAACATCTCATACTTTGTACCTGTTTCAAGTTACATTTAATGTTGTGGAATGTCCATGAAACAAGTTACTTCCTGTTATCATATGCATTATAGCAGCTACAAACTAAATATTTGTTCCTTCACCTCACCTATCTTTTTTCCTCTCTCTCGAAGTTAATAAGAAAAACACAAAACAAACAAATAACCCAGTCCGTCTTGAAGACTCACGGTGGCCGTTACCAATTACTGACACTGGAGACTCCTTCCATAAGTGTTCAATTAATATCTCATTCATTACATCAAAGATTTGTTTTTCCTTGTTAAATGCCACATTATTAGGCTTAGATTATGTGAACTAACTGTTATAGAACAGTTAATAAATAGAACTGTTATAGAATCTGTAAGGTGAACTATGCAGATCAGGATCAAGACTCGCTCTTTTTACCTTGCTGATGGATGAAAGATGGAAGTGAAGATGAGGTGAGGTCCATGCCTCCATGCGTCTCGACCCGAGAAGCCGAGCCACGTGTACGATGACCTCATTGTCAACAACACGATTAATATTTCCTGTCCTCTCTCCATATGCACTTTTCAGCCAGACAGGGCATCTCAGAGACCCGAGTGCTAGTAGAGCAGGAGGGTGGAGGAGAGGCGAACACAGCGCCCTGTTATATACCAGGTGTCCCAGAGTACGTACACAATGCATCAAGCTCCAAACAAATACCGGACAGCCTCATCACAGGGAAATCCAACAGAAAGAAAAATGATTTTATTTTTAAATTGTTGCTGTTGTGCTAAAATACAAACTATTGTCCCTCGCTGTAGAAGTGAATCCATCACCACAGCCTCCTCCTTTGAGCCTCTCTGTGCTGAATAATTATGACATTATCACAGCGTTGAGCGCCACAGCCACACTTCCCTGAGTAACGAAAAACAAAGTGGGCCAGACAAAGAAAGGAGATCTTAATTACAAAACCACCTGAGGTATCCCAGCAACCTTTGTGGCTTCTGAAATGGTGATAAACCATGCCTGGTGTCTTTGAACATTTCCTGTCAGGTTGTTGTTCTGTAAATGAGTGCAGGGCATCTCTTGCTTTACTCGTTACTCTTCTATATCTCACAGAATGCTAGTTTGATTTGGCAATTATGCAGGCACTGAGAATTTGTGTTATGATGAAGAAAAGAAAATGTATTGAAAGTTTACCCGTTCAATACTCTAACCTCTAATACTTTCTGTAAACAGGCTAACATTGTACTGACATTCCTGTAGACAAGTCAGTTTGGGATAATGCTAACTGAACTCGATGGACAGAACTGCGCAAGGATTTACAAAGATTAAGCATCAAAAGGTTGCAAAGGATTATTGACCAAAAGTGCTATAATATCCAAAAACACAGAGACTTACACCAGCTACAGTATAATTACAAAATTGATACCCTTTAAAGGGGCTGTGTGTAAGAATTTGTTGGAAATTTAGTTTAAAACATTCAAAAAATTAACTAAAATTTTCAACCGAATGTGAAGAAATAACCGTTTTGGCGTTATGTCAAAGATGTCTGTGTATTGGGTTGCAGAGATATCTACTGAAGTTAGCATGCTAACTAGCTACCCCTGAGACTGGACAAGACCGTGCGTCTCGTAATACCACTTTGTACCTCAAGAGGCAATAGTGAGTCACTGTGGCATCCAGCCTGCTCTCAGTCCAAAATGAGAGGAGAAGTTGTGTATGCATGAGGGTATGCACGTGACTTCACCGTAGGGGGAAGTCACTGCGGTTACACATGCTGAGTGGCAGAAATACTTTCTTTGGAATGTGTTTGTGAAAACACTCAAAAACACATCTAAAATAGGAAATATCTGTTGTTCTGTACAAACAGATTCAAAAAGACATTTGAGCTATCTTTTTACAGACAGCTGAAAGCTAAAGAAAAGGGAAGCAAAGGAATCGCTGCAATTTGTAGAAACAGCTGGAATCCAGGCACCGAAACGTGGATTTGTGGTTACCATTTTGTGTCTGTATGCTGTATTTTTAGAGAAAGGTAAAGAGAAAGAAAAGGGACCCTACAATGAGAAACTGAATTGCAAAGCCAAGCAATGATATTTGGACAAAATAAGCACGAAAGACAGCTAAAGGCTGGATTACAAACCCCATTGCATTACCTCCACTCACATACGCAGACATTGTAAACTGTCTCGTTTTAGGACTGAGTGAGTTCATACACTTTGCGTGAATTTGAAAGTTACAAATCCCTAGAAGCTCAAGAACAGTTTTGCAATGGCTAGGTGGTAGATCTGCTAATGCTAATTCACAAACCGGCATCTGCAAGAGCACAGTCATACTTGCAAAGGTAAGGTGGCACTCCTCTTTTTAGCCCAATTATTAAACGAAACAAAATACAAAACTTTCAAAAATGTTTAGCTATGTGATTATTTTATTGAGTCATAGGCAGTGGGTTTGATCAGTCGCATTATTTATAAAAAGGATACATACCTGCCATATCACGATCCGTAGCGGTCTCATGCTCTACTGATGCACGAGTTGCTGTGGCTGTTTTCTTGCTAAACACTGAGCTAAGAAAGTTTTATGATTATAAGAAAGCGGTGTTATATTGACCGGCTCTCAGAGTTTCAGTAGTTTGGTCGAATTTTGTGTATTCTTGCCCTGCAGTTAGTTAATAGTTGGCTTTTTTTAAATAACTGATGACTGTCAAGTTAGATTGTATGAATCCAGTAGTGGATCAATACAAATAGCTTTATGCCATATTCAGTGAGTGCATTTGGGGGAAAGGAGGAGCAGAGGAAGGACTGTGCATTTCCTTGTTTCTTCCAACAGGAGAGGAGACCCCAACTTTCTGGTGATTTACTGCCTCCTATTTGTTTGGAGTGAGGAGTATGAATTCACCAGGTGGCCAGTTCTTACATATTGCACCTGTAAGGCAAAAAAGGACAATTTTGTATTGCCAAAAAATTCTGGTTTATCATGACTAAAACATACAGGTGAGGAGTTTGGTTCAGAAATACATGTGAGCTTATGCTCTTAAAAACAACGTGTTCAAAACAGAAAGAGAAAATGGCATAATTTCTTTTCTTTGTTTTAAACACAGTGTGGTGTTTAGAATTATAAAGTTATAGTTGATAATTCTTTTAATTTAATTTGTTACACTATACAGTTAAGCTTAAAGTACATACAACCGTTCAATTTTATATATTCTTTTATACTTTTAAGCATAAAAATCTTTTACTTATTTTTAAGCATTATTTTGATTTGTCAGTAATTATTTAATAAACCTAGTATAACTAAAAAACAAAACAAAACTAGAGAACCTTAGAATTCCAAGGCCTCTACGTATTTCATTTATTTTTCTCCAAGTTTTCTCCCTAATTTAGTCAATTCCCACCCACCAGATAGGTCTCTCCTATCACACGACAGTTACCAACCAGGGAGGTTGAAGGCGAAGGTCATCACGTGCTTCCTCCAAGACACATGACTCCAGCCATCCGCATCTTATGGACATGCTGCTTAGGGGATGGCGTTATCCACCCACTTCCATATACATGAGCTCCCAGACGCCCATGATTGGCTAGCGTCGCCGTTGTAATTGACAGGGTAGAGAGTATGCCACCCCTCCCTCCCTGAGAGAACAGGCTCCCACTCTGTTAGGCTCCCGGTCATGGATGGCTGTGCCATCGGGATTCAAAGTCACGATCTTCAGATGATAGGGCAAACGCTTTTCTGTTGCATCACTGGGATTATTGTTAAATAATTAAATAATTTTTAAATAGTTATAAGGAAAAAAAGTGAGAGCCTCAGAATCCCAAGTGTTTAATTTTATTTTATTGTTATGTTATCATTAATCATTAAATAACAAAATAATTATTGAATAATTTTTTATCATTAGCTCATTTATTTGACCTTTGGATTCCAACGTCTCCAAATGTTTTACATTTATTTATTTATGTATGCATGTATTTATTTGTTTTTCTGTTTGCTTCATTTTGCCATATTATCATTTTGTTGTCAAACCTAGTATTGGTATTGACCTCAAAATAGAATTGTGATCACCCTTGTGAAGATGTCCCACTCGCAGGTCCTCTATACTGCCTCCTTGTGGTCGCTGTGGTCTTCATGCGTTATTCTTCACATTTATCATCAATAATAGTGAGTGAATGGAGTCGTATTACAGCAGGCCTGCTCTGAGCCACCTCTGAATCTGCTCGTGTGCTTTTCTCTCCACTGACTGTGCTGTAGCTTCCGTTACCTTCTGCACACTTTGGAATGGACGACTTTGCTTTTCTTCCTCTGCCCTTTTCCCCCTTCTTGCTCCTTCTCATCCCTTCTTTTCATTCTGAGCCTGTTTTTTCATTTCTGCCTGTCCTATGCGTCCTCACAGTTGGCTTGACTCACTTCATCTTTTTCCTCCTTCACATTTCAGCAGCCGCCCATTTCTATTTATTTATTTTTCCCTTCAAAGGGGCATGCTGGGCTCTCGCTCGTCCCACTCTCGCTCCCTCTCTCCTCTGGGGATGGAGGAGGGAGTGAAAGGGGGCAGCCTTGAAAGACACAGATGAAAGAGAGAAGAAGAAGAAACAAGCAAGCAAACAAATGCCCTCAGTAAAATAGCTTTTTCCATCTTTGTCATGGCAGGGAAGGTAGAGTCGGCGTACGCTTTACGGGAAGAGCTCGTGTAGCCATCACGCTTAAAGAACTGACCCGGTGTAAAGCATTTTCATTTTATTCTCACTGTGTTCACTTTTTATGCTGGAGCTGGATAAGAAATGATGGCCCCAACCCCAAAATATTATTCAGTGTAATTATTATGTGGTGCTTAAGCTGATGTGTGCTATTTAAAGAGAAGTGACTCATTCTGGCAGCATTTGAACACGATGTATCACAATAGATGGTATTTGCCACAGATTTCTGATTGCAGCCTAGAGAAGTCTTATTCTCAGAAATTCCCGCTGGATATTGGGCTCCCAGCAGGGTAATCCCTCAGGAACCGAGGCTGTGATAGAGGGCTTGGTCCCTGCTTCTGCTTCTCGCTACATTTGATCATAGTTTCATTCTTATATTTCTCTCTCTCTCTCCATGTCTCATTGCGTATTTTTGCTGTGTGTTGTCGTAATGGAGTCTGGTCAGAAGGCCGTGCTCAGGTCTAATGAGCGCTACATCACAGGCGCAGGTCCATGTCAATAGCCTGGCCTTATTTACAGGCACAAACAGCACCGGGGCAAAGAGGTAATTAGGCAGGGAGGCAGGGTGGTCGACGTTGGGCTGCCCCACTTATCCACGTCCAGCTGCTCACACACACACACACACACACACACACACAGCCGCTGAGGTGGTGGGCAGGCAGCGCGACCTTCAGTGCTTACAAACACTTTCAAGGCTCTCCAAACCGCAGGGCCACTAGAGGCCCCTCTCCAAACCCACTCACACATCAACACACACAAACACACATATACACACATACACACGCTCCCAGCAGGTCTGTGTATCAAACATCAGCAATGCACTCCAGATATCTAGTTCATTAGGACATTGAGGAAGGTTAGTAGAGTTTGTGTATAAACCACAGCGCCATTGAATTCTGATTGGCCAGAAGGTGTTGATTATTTAATGATTTCCTGTAGCAGCATCGCTTCAAGGCAAAAAAGTTTATAATAGTGCTAATGCTAACACACCCAGAAGTAATATGCATTAAATGTTTCTATAGTAACTACATACATTCAGACTTGTATGTAAGATTTGATGTGATGGAACATCCACATTCCATGTTCCAAGCTACTTTGTGTTATCACTTATATTACAGCAGCTATAAACACATAGATTGTCAGCTTATCACTAGCCTCTCATTTTTCTTTAAGTTAATAAGACGCAGCATGTCATTTTACCTTGAAACCAGAAAGCGGAAATTTGTTAGCCTGTAGTTGAGTGAGTTAATGCCTCGTTTCGACACAGTTTTGTTTGGTGTCCGTTATTCTGTATAATATACGCAATGTGCCCTCTAGTGTTCAACGCAAGGAAATGCATTTTTTTTATGGATGATCGAAACGCTACCGCATCATATGCAGCCATGGGTGAGAAGCTAATTTTGTCCGTTGTAAAAGGTTGCAAAAGGTTACGCAAATTCTCTCTTCAAAATATATTTTGTTTTATGTCCCACTTTTATTTTACTTCAGTCTAGGTGGTATAGCCTATAGGTTAATTATATATTTTTGCATAAATATATAATTTAACTTAATTTTACAGTCTCTCCAAAATCTGAGGAAATTACTCAAGGCAAATTCGGGACTGGAAAAAAAATAAACGGAAGGCGGAGTTTTGCGAACACATTGGAGATCATGGAGGTTCCCATAGGAGCAAATGGACTTCCGGTTGCCGAAATGTCGAAACGAGGCGCAACTCCTCTGTCTTCAAGATTCCCATGCTGGAAAACATACTTACTGTTACAAAGAATGGGAACTGGAGACTCCTTTCCTGAAAAATAAGTCTCCTAACATAAAACTTCACTGTAGCAATAATGACATCTTTCTTTGTTAAAACAACACATTAGGCTCGGATTATGTGGAGTGTCCACCATACAATTCCCTGGGAATGAGATGTCACTATAGAAATAATAATTTATAAAACAAATGCATTAATACAAACCTGTCATTTATGTTACAGCCAGAACCACTGTGAGAGCTGCAGTTATGGAAAATTAATCCACATCTTCTGATTCGTGAAACAGCATTGTGATGTAAATGTAGCTATAAATGGACAAAAAGTATGTTTTTTTTATTTTTAAAAAATGCTAGTGTTGGCAAGTTACTGTGGTATAAAAGGAATAAAACACTTCAGGATGTGCTTTTATTAGAAAATAATAAAGTTCAGAGTGGTAACATCACACTACCTTGTAGTTGATTGTTTTTATGTAACAGCACACCCTGAAGTGTTTTATTCTTTACTTATTTAATAACGTATAATACTGAATCATGATATACCCTCCCAGAGATGGGCTGTTGTTACAGTAACAGTGATATGGAGAAATTGATGTGCTGCCCTCTGTACAAAAAAAAAAGGATCGTCTCCGCGAGCTCGGCCACATAAAAGAGCCGGTCCTCATAAAACCAGAATGTCACCCCAAGTCACTGAATGTCATTTATGATAAATCACAGCTGGTCAGAAATGTCTGTGGATTCAGACCACAGAGAAGTGAGACCCTCGCAGAGACAGGAACCTCTTCATTCAGACTTTTTATTATAGTCAGAAATAATAAAGTGATCACTCACACTCACACACACACGCACAGAGAGAGGTTACACACACGCACATACACAGCCGATCAGGCAGCAAGATCATTCTTTAGTTAGTTTCATGGGGAAAAAGTTCATAAAGTTTGAGGAAGTTATAAGAAGCAAATCACATAACAAACACTTCATATATTACATCAGATTTGTGTGTGTGTGTGTGTGTGTGTGTGGAGCCTCTCTGTCTCTGTCTCTCTCTCTGTAGCCCCCCCTCTCTCTCTGTGTAGCCTCTCTCTGTCTGTCTCTCTCTCTCTGTCTGTCTCCATCTGTCTCTGTCTCGCTATCTCTCTCTCTCTCTCTCTCTCTTTCTCTCTCTCTCTATCTCTCTCTCTCTCTCTTTCTCTCTCTCTCTCTCTCTCTCTCTCTCTCTATCTGTCTGTCTCTCTATCTGTCTCTGTCTCTCTATCTGTCGTTCACTCTCTCTCTGTGTAGCCTCTCTCTCTGTCTCTCTCTCTGTCTCTGTCTCTGTGTGTGTGTGTGTGTGTGTGTGTGTGGTTTGCTCTTCACTGTGATTATCAGACAGAATGCGAATGTTTCTCATCTGAGCGAGACACACACAACTCACACCATAAGTATAACAACATGCAAATAGACAAGCCTTTCAATTCCAAGTTAATTGGAGTGGGATTGGTAATATGACTTTGATGCACACACACACACACACACACACACACACACACACACACACACACACA
>JAOTRR010000020.1:7572499-7587165 GCA_028570945.1 Gogo arcuatus | reverse complement strand
TTAGTTAGTTAGTTAGTTAGTTAGTTAGTTAGTTAGTTAGTTAGTTAGTTAGTGTATGCATTCATTTAAAAGAGCTTTAAGTGTATTTGCTGGTGCTTGAGTTGCCTATAGCATGTTTATATTAACTTACTGAAATGAGCAATTAGCACACAATTATTAGCAAAATATCAATTTTGGGTGATTGTTTTCTTTTTAAAGACATTTTCTTATTTTCTTTTTCTTATTTTCTTTTTAAAGGCAAATTGTTTGAATGTTTGTTTCATGTACAGTATACTATGTGGAGTGTGTTCATGAATTTCCTTTTAATGGCCGATTTTAATGTCACTGTGCGCAGATTAAGGAAGGAAACTTCCAATTAAAACACTTATCGCAGGCATTTATTCCTCCTGGTTTTAAGTGAGCATTTCCTCATTCTAATGTGTGGCAAGAACGCTGCAGATATTCAAATGAGTTACTTTGTTAGTGGTGATAGTGACGCTGCACTCTGACGTTGCTCGAAAAATTAATTGTATCCTCTTGAGCAGCATATATCACATTCATCTTGTTCCTACTGTACACTAGTCCCAGTTATTCTTCTTTAATTTATGCATTAATTAATTTAGCTACCGTGATGAATGTCTTGAGTTAGATAAGAGCAACTCATCTGCTTGGTGCGATGCACAATAGTGCACTTCACACGCTCTCCCGGGCCCTTTCCGGCTAGTAAAGACTGTTTAATGTGCTTGGCTTTTATGATTAGGAAAGCCCAATTTCAATCAGAATTAATATTTGTAGGATTGTTGAATAAAAAGTTGGACACGCGGTTATAACTGCATTAAATTTCTGAATGGAAACTTCACACATTAGACAGGTTCTTTTATCACTATTTCTTTCCTTTTTAATGTTATTCTCCATGTTGCTTTGTTGTTGACAGAGGTTATTTTGCACCATTTACTGTTGAGCATCCCTCATTATTGGCAAGCACAAGAAGCACATGGCCTGGATTTGTCATAATTAAAGCGCGGCTTGGCTTGGCATCAGACAGAGATGCAATAAAGATGGCAGTTTATTTAGGATAAACTCCCGTGCCCATGGGGCTTGAGAGACCTCCCCATTGCTAAACCTAGTTGCCAGAACATATGAAGGGATAAAGTGGCTGTATTAAATTTGTTGACTTGAAGATCCTCTCTGAGGCTGCTCAGTATTGCATTTGTTGACTGCCTCAGCCCTGCTAGTTTCTCCTTGTTGTATTGAATCAGACAGTGCCCATATCTCCACTACTGCACAAGTTGAACACTATTGAATTGCTTGGCTTGTAGATCCACAGTTCTAACTTCTTTAGACTATATTGAATTGACCATCAGAAGATCAATAATACTAAGTTTTGGGGGAAGTATTGAACTCAGGGTTCATGCATGTCAGCCAACTGAAATTGCCTTGATTGCTTTTGAATCTGTACACATTCACACCCAGACATTGGCTTTCAGTCACTGTCTAAAATGAGAGGCATAAAAAGCCATTTGAAGGCTGTCTCTGGGCCATAAAGCAGTGGGAGATTTTTGCCTGCGTATTCATATTAAGATTGAAAGGGGTCTCCAGTCCAGATAAAGGACCAAATTTCAAGTCATACATTGGAATTGCACTACATTGGAAGGGGCAAAAGAGCCTGGGTGTGGTTTATACGCAGAACTGGGCTTGAAGTCAAATTTCTTCTTATCAGGATGGCTAGCGAGATATCTGTGTTGTAGCAGTGCATTTGGATTTATAGCTCCAGGCTAATGGAAGGCCTAATAAATAAAAACATCAGTGTGACTGTGGGCAGCTCCAGTGGATAGCTGTAATGCAGTCAGGCCTGCGTGTGCTCGGTGTCGGGCTGGAGGGGCGGCAGAGCTTGGCAGGCCTGATGAATGGATGGCATGTTGCATTCTGACAGAGACGAATGTGAAGGCCCAATCCTACACGAGGCACCCGGTCTCCACTGAAAGGGCTTAGAGAAAATCACATGACTGCGCCCTTTCACGAAGTGGAACCCCTATTGGAGGACTGAAGCCAGTGATGGAAGAGTATGGTCTGTTGGGCTCCGGCTGGATGTTCCTTGCCTTATGTCCCTGTTGGCTTTCATACATAGGCTATGAGCTCAGTTTCAGACGGTGATGCAGAACTGAGCAGCTCTGCTCTGGATAACCGTCAGCTCACTGGATTTGTCCATGGTTTAGCATCTGGATGCGTTAGAATCCACTGGCGTGGGACAGAGAGTTACTCTTGCTCTCCTATGCTGAACTTCAGAACTAGGGAATCTGTTGTTTGCTTTTTGTCCATCAGTTAGTGGTGATGAGTAGGCTGAAAGCCACCAACACTGCCAGTTAAACACTATCTCCTTTCACCCTGGCTTTTGTTTTCTCACCCTCCATCTAACAGAGTCATTTCTCCACTTACTAGGCCAACCAGATTGGATAACTGTATGCTCTGAAAAAGACCCATTACAAAAACACATGAAGAGGCCAGTCAATGGGAAGGCAAGATGATTAAGAGGCTATCTGTGTTAACAGAGAGGGGTATCGGTTTCGATTGAACTTCCTCCTTTTCATTGTAAAGTCTTGCTGACATTTGTGCGTTTCAGACTGAACTGAGCTTCGTCTGGTCTATTAATAGACTATTGATGCTTATTGATCTCTGGCTCGCATAATGCATAAGATACAATGAGCAAAAGGCATGCCTATGGAATTGTTTTACAGCAATTGCATATCATTATGGCCTTAGGATTGCCTGGGTGCTCCTTTATGCCATACAGAGTGAATGTAAAGCAAACGCAGAAACCACCGATCATTTGTAATTTGGTTAAAGGAACTTTTTTATATTCTCAACAACAACAATTTTGAAACAAGCCATACTCTTCGGCAATCAGGATGGCAGATGTGCATGCAGTGTGGACATAATGGATATTGCTGAAAAGGCCAGTGTGTCCACAGCCCTGGTTTCAAGCACGAACAGAGAAGGGAATTAGGAGGATCATGATGAAGGACAGCATGTTTTATTGATAGCTCCTTTTATGGTCAATCTCAGTGGAGGTGTCTGTTGACTTGTGCTGGATTAATCTTAATGGATAGAAAGGCATGTAGCAGTTGGCTCACTTGGCTTCAAATGAGCGGAAATCTCGAATAGCCAAATTAAATACTAAATAATAAATGAGAGTTGCTGGGGTGCATGCATACCTTGTAATGGAGCTGCTAATGAGGCTGTGACTTTTGAGTGAAGTGTTGAGCAAATGTGTGACAGAACTAATGGTATTAATTGTGGGAAAACAAGCCACTGTTTATGTATTTGAGACATGAAGGCTGAGAAAAGTAGGCTTGGATCTTGTTGCATGGCCAACTATCTGTCAGCCTGGGTGCCGTGATGCTCCACTTCTCTCACTTTTTTGTACTAATGGCTTCACTTGTAGATGCTGCACATGTATTAGCAAACATCACAGGCTAATTTGCTGCGAGGTTGTGAATTATTGGCAACAATAATTCACTGCCTTATGATGCAAGTTTTTCATACAGATTCTACAGTAATAACAGCTTGTGGTCCTTCTGCCTTTTCCCCCTCACAGTAAACAACAGTTAGCCCTTGTAATGATTCAATTTTTTCTGCTGTCGTCAAGAACGAAGCCGATCATTTGTTTTTGTTCCTGCATTTTTTGCTGGAGTTGTGGGGAATGCTAATAAGCCTGGTTGGTGACAAGCGGTCCGTAGG
Organism: Gogo arcuatus; assembly: GCA_028570945.1. Lineage (NCBI taxonomy): Eukaryota > Metazoa > Chordata > Actinopteri > Siluriformes > Anchariidae > Gogo > Gogo arcuatus. The sequence continues at coordinate 7,583,448 of JAOTRR010000020.1, read as the reverse complement.
GCATGAAAATCTGCATATCAAAGAGGTATCTCCAAAGCCTGCATCTGAGGAGAGTGTTCAGCACAGTTCCCACCTCTCCGGTTGACTGTGAGACACAGTGTGGGATGCTGAGGAGTAGCTACATGAGCCAGACATGTTTACTAGCCAGAATTCTCTACAGTATTGCATTGGACATTTTGTCAAGAATTTATCTGGCTTAGTTTGTGGATTACTACGCAATGAAACATTAACGTAAACATTGACCTAAACAGCAGGAGATTAATAGGGCTAGATTGAATGATACTACAATTTATAAAAGACAACTTCTCATTATGTGAATTGCGGTGCAGGGTATTTGCACCTTCATTTTATCATACACAAAATATTTGAGAAATTGAGAACTTGCACACTTCTTCTATTGAGCTTGAAATTGAGATTATCTCCTGCCTTCTGTATTTTCTCTACAGCATAGAAACTAGAACAGCTAGACAGTTCAGATTTGTGTTAGTTTCCATGTATGAGATCAGGAAAGCCCACCAGTAGCATGAGTCAGGGCTACAAATCTTTTCACGTTACATCACAGCATCCTTGTTTGCCCATAAATGACATTGCTATAAGTGAAGCCGCCTTGCCAGATGGAGCTGCATCTTATGAAAATTTCACGCTCCTTTTTTTTTGTGGTGCTAAAATGAGACTGTAATGGAGAGATGGAGAGATTGAATGCTGGCTCCGCTCTCACTCACACAGACGGTTAGTGAGCCGGGGGAATCTCGTGTGGAATGGTTGGACCAGGCTGACATGCTGGAGGAAATGGGACTGAACGGAGAAGCGTGCGAGGAGTTAATCACTGCGCTAATGTTGCACTTCATCATCATTTTTCTCGCTACTGCTGTGCCGAGTGCCATTCGATCATCTCGGCGACCCTCTGTTGTCCAGCTGAGACCGCTGCTCTTAACCTGCAGCGTTCCATCCGGGAATAATGGTCCGCTTCTTTCATAAACACAAAGACCTGAGTTTATGCCCAGCTTACTGACATTAGAAAAAGAGTGAAAAGCTTGCTAGTGTGGAGCCAAAACTTTGTGATGACACTTAGAGGACGGATTTGTCCCTGCCAACTTGATTTTCCTCTTCGGACAGATGGTTTTTGTTCTTCATATGGAGCCCTCAGAGGGAAAGTGTTTGTGTGAGAGTGTGTGAGTGTGTATGTGTGTGTGAGAGTGTTAGAGTGCGTGTAGGTAGATCAGGCCATGTTCTACGTGTCTGTGATAGGAGACAGGCCTGTGTTTGCAAGTGAGGTAAGCACATGCTCCCTGGGGCTGTTGTTCCTCAGACAGTTACAAACAGGATTCCAGTGCTGCTGCGCATGGGTGGCTGTGGAGACAGCTTTGAGAAATACGAATCCATCCAGCGTAGCTATAGCTCAACCTTGTACTACGCCTTCACTCTAGCACAGCCTCCCGCTTCTACTATGATCGATTTCTAATGCTTTAACAAAGGATTATTGCTCCAGGCTTCAAGTCAATGCGTTCTTTATCAAGAAAACTACTCCTTAATTCCATATGCTTCTATAAACATCATCAGCTCTGGTGATATAAGTGTGCAAGTACATCAAAATATACATTAATATTTACACAGTGGAAGTTCATGGTATTCAGAGTCGTGCTACGCAGGTAAAGCTGAATTATTGTACGGCCCCTTCAGATTATTGAAATAACCTGCACACAGCTCACACCTTGTCTCTTTTTTTCATCAAATAATTTGTAGATAGATTTTTTCATGACATCATACTGAATAAAGATGTTTAACATTGCCATCCGATACCATTACTCGTAAAAGTCTTGTCTTTTTCAACAAATTGTCAGACGTTGTTAGGTGCTGGACTTGATATTGTATGGCTGCATCATTTTATTTTCAGGCAGCATTAGAGCAATCGAAAGCAATCGTCGCAGTTAGATGCAATTCTGAGCTTCATCTTAAGGAAAACAGATTTAACCTGAATTGTCAGAATTATATGGAACTGAGACACACCTCTGTTTTGGTCAAACCGAGCAATGCTAAATTCTATATTTGTGAATTCCTCAGGCCTGAATTTATTTATTTATTTATTTGCTTGTTTGTTTGTTTGTTTGTTGATTTGCATCTTCTCCCCAGTCTTGTCACTTGCCAATCCCCACCCACCAGCCAGCTCGCCCTTGTCATACAGCAGCTACCAACTGGGGAGTGAAAGCTATCGTTTGCTTCCTCCGAGACATGTGAAACCAACTATCTTTTTTTCTACCTCTGCTCATGATGCGTCACAGGGCAACATAACACACACACACTCACACTTTTCCACATACCTGAGCTCACTGATGCCCACGATTGATTAGTGTTTGTTTTTAGTGTTTGCTGTGGTTGCAAGAGAGTGTACCATCCTTCTCATCCAAAGAACATGGCCAATTTTGATATGGATCTCACACGAATTACCTTGACAGTCCAGGATGTTACTCTGTAATAGAACCTGCTACAGTCATTCTTTGCAGTTTCTATAGAAACTTATTTTTAGGTTGCTCATGAATGGATCACTTTTATCAAAACAGATTGCTGTTGTGCAGACAAGGAGGTATGACAGAAGAAAGCGTTGCAGCTGCTTGTGCTTGGTTCCACACCACTTCCCTGTTATGGCTGTAATTAATTGAGCAATGGAGGTCAAGTTGAAGATATTTCTACACGTCTCAATTTGCCCATGCTCCTTTGTGTTGTTTCTTTTAATGTGCCATGCACCCGGTTTCCCTCTGTGCTCATCTGCATAAGACCTTGGGATGAATGTTAACTATGTTTAATTAGACAAGTGCTAGGACGGATGGGGGTGAGTGGCTGGGGGGCTTTGGAAAGCACAGCTCCCTGTTGACTGGGTGTGTATTACACAATCCTGGCTGAGGTTGCAGCTTCACACCTGCTCCTCAGAGCTGGCATCAGCCAAATGCCTGTTTATTTCCCATCACCTGTCTGCATGTCTTTCTTTGCGTCTCGTGGACATCTCCTGAGGTCAGCATCACTTCTGAAGTATGGTTTTGTTTGCAGTTTTAGGTGTCAAGATGTCTTTGCGTAAATGTTTATGTCTTCATTAGAAATGATTACATATTTGCATTGTAAACCCCAGACTGCTGCAGATCTGGTCTTATCTATGTTTTTTTCCCCACAGTACAACATTTCCATTGCTCTGAGCTGTAAAGAGACATCGCTGCCATCACAGATGATCCCAAGTCTGATCATCATGTCATTTAGACAGGACTAAACAGCGATAAGGGAAATACAGATGTGTTTTTCTTACTTTTTCCCCTCACATGTTTTCAGACGTCGTTATCTGGGCTGTGTATTTGACTGGACAGCACACACATTTTTTTCTCTTTTCTTTTATTTCATTTTTTCCTCTCCTAAGGGCTGGGCAGCTTATCTTCTGGTCATATCCAGACAACGACAAGCCAAGGATTACCATGCTACCTGGGGTTCTACATTTATTACAATCCTAAGAGCAGATGTCACATGGGCATCAAAGCAGCATCACCCCCCCTGATTAAGATCAGTGACTTTTGAAGCGTCTTTGAAAGATTAAATAAAACCATAATAGATGTGCTAGATTGCTTTAATGCTTACTGAAAGTATGGTGTGTGTTTAAAAGGTCTCATGCCAACAAATACCATTTTAGCCTCTTAAACAATTGCATAATGATGTATTGTGAACCTATTTATGGAAGGACGGCATCTCCTCACCCATACTTTGTCCCATTTGTGCTGTTTGTCTCAGAATGACCTCTGATTTCACACCACATTGGCATTAACCTGCTATGGATAAGAACCCTTTTTTTGCTGACAACAGAAGAAACGTTATCTGTTAAATAGGTAATTCTCAACTGCTTAGTGATTTTGCTAGTAGCAAAACATTGGGATTGCTGAAGAGGCAGGAACAGAAACATAGAAGGAAAAAAACCCAACCATTGCAACACTTTCCACCTCTGTTTTCAATTTCATCTGAATATAGATAGCGCACATGCATGGTTGTTTATATTTACAGCATGCCTCCACTGGAATTCAGCCAGTAGTCAGGTTCAAGCACTAATCCAGCAGTCGAAACATTTACAGTAATTAACCTATTCAGAAAGTAATTAGACTATTATGGAAGGAGAAATGTGTAAACAGAACTGATTATCCTCCCTACTTTCGAGGCATATCTAGCGTTGTTGCCCTTAATGGTGATAGAGGGCTATTGAGATGTTTCGGTTTAAACATTTTACCAGCATGAAGCCTTATTTTCTTCACATTTTCTCACCAATTAGTCATGACACTTTTCTTCCACTTCAGCGGTCCCTTGTTGCATGATCGCCACTAACAAGTGAGGGTGAAAGCTAAAGTGACTGAATCTGTGAAGCATGAGCCCAGCATCCTTTAGAGCTCACACTCGATTATCCGATCATGATCATAGTACCACTGGATACACTTACAAAGGGGAATTAATTTCGCAATTCTTTATAGATGTCAGAAGTAGTAACGCTCTATAATGATGGAATGAGACGAATCATCCATTATTCCCACTCAAGAAGAGCATAGCCAGTTGTGGACTCATAGTCAAGGTTGCAAAGTCTGTGTGACAAAATTAACTCAGTGGTCATTCAAAACTAGCCAAAAATCCACTGATCAATAAAATCAGTACAATTTTGAAACATACATGTGACCTGAGATGACGCAGGATGCAAGTGTGCAAACTTTTATTAAGAGCAAGTCCAAGAATCATACTCAGGAGAACATGTGCTAGTCAAAGACTTAAATGGGACAAGACGTCTTGACAAAACATTGAAACATCAGAGTATAGTAGACATACTAACCAATGTGTAAACGCAGAACAGGTGAACACATGTAGGGAACAAACCAATGACATGACAGAGGTGGAGACAGGACAAAAACCCAAACAAGTACACATAAGCAAAAGCATATGGTGATCATTGCTATGTGTACCACAACAGGAAGGGAGAATCCATGACACTTAAATCTGACCCTCCCAAGCCATGTACTAAACTCATTAGCATGACTATAATAATCTAGTTTTTCTAAAGAGCTTTTTCACCAGTCTTTTGTCATTACACATATTGTCATGAATAAAGACTAGTTACAAGGAAGAGTAAACCAATTCACTGACAGACAAGTACATTCATACAATAGATTTAGTCTCTTTTTATATCCATCCATCCATTATCTATACCACTTATCCATCGTTGTCACAGGGGAAGCTAGAACCAACCCTAGCTGACTTTGGACAACCCTGGGCAGATTGCCAATCTATCTCAGGGGTAACACAGATACAAACAACCATTGATACTCACATTCACACCTGTGGGCAATTTTTAGAGTAGCCAGTTGACCTAATCTGCATGTCTTTGGACTGTGGGAGGAAACCCATGCAGGCATGGGGAAAACATGCAAATTCCACACAGAAAAGCCCCAGTTAGCCACAAGGTTCAAACCCAGAACCTTTTTACCTTCTTGCTGTGAGGTGACAGTGCTAACCACTGCACCACCGTATCACCCCTGTTTTTACAGCATGATCATTTTCCCTGGTTTCAATACCTTATTTCTACTGATACACCAACTCTTAATCCATTATGTTTAAAGTATAACCAACACCCACATGCTAACAAAACAGACTATGTATTTAATGTTTCATTCAGCCTATTGGAATTTATTATACAGCCTACTTTGATATAAATAATGTAAAGTATGCAAAACATCAACCCCATTGACAAAAAAATCAACCCATGGCAGCAAGTCAAAAGTAGGCAAAATCACGGACCTGGCAGCCCTACTCCTTGCCATGAATTGGTGTATGTGTCTTACTACTGTAATTTAAGCTTGGGAACCTTTTGCTGAGCAAAAATGTGTGTTAAATTGGTGTGTTAAAAAAGCTGTTACTTTCAGACATGGAAATTGGCCAAACTAGGTGTGCCCATTTTCACAAGTCTGGCATTGCATGACTGAGAAAAGTAGACTAGGCCTAATACGCAAAGGCTAGTGCCATATGTGATCTAATTACTACAAGTATCTACGCCAATGCTTCCAAATTCTGTAACTGCTTTCTCCCTCAGGTGCTCAGAATCCTCAAAACCCTGTTGTCCTCAACATTCAACTGGAGTGAAGTGAACAGATCAAACACTCTCCCATCTCCCCATCATTATTCACACCTGCCCTGACACTGTGTTGTCTTCAGGACTGTACTCATGTCCTTATAGATAATATGTTTAGTTATATATTAATGTTGGAAGTCTGGAATTCTAGAAGTTGGACTTGCAAGACTGTTTTAGACATTTCACACTTCAATGTCCTGTATTTCACCAGTAATGTTTTTATACTGATGTATACTATAAGCATGAGAAGGGATTCGGAATGGTCTTTGGGGGACTCAACCTAACCTCCAAATGACTCCTTAACAAGAGATCAAGTTACACGAGATCTCATGGTCACACTTGAGAAAGTCAGATGTCTTATTCATCCGTCGTCGTCATCGTCATCATCATCATCATCATCATCATCCAGATCCTTTAGCAGCACCAAATTTCAACATTTAACCATAAGTTATGGATGCAGGCTGTGTTAGTGGTGCTGATACACGTACTATAGGGGAGCATTAATTTAGGTCATGGATGGCATTACTTTGATCAACAGTGTTGAAGAACATTAATGTATATCTGGAACTGCTTTTTATGGATGGGCTCAAATTGGATGCTTCTCTTTGATTGGTGTTTGATATGTCATTTTTTTCATGAAGGATTATGCTGATGCTGTGTCTGTCTGTGCTTTACTTTGATGAGGGGGATTGATGTGCTGGCAGCTGGCACTCTTGAGTTTTCGCCTGAGTGCCAGAGCCGCCTCCGGTAACGCTGATGCATGGCCATGAATTGTATTACACTGTGACAGCTGCTCACTCCTAAATTCATCTTTGCACTCAATGGTTTATTTATTTATTTAAGCCATTTGTCATTTTTTACTGGGCAAAATGAATGAAATAAAGGGAGAAATTGAAAATGATGGGGATTTGCAACATTGCTTCTTCATGCCACATCGGAGCTGAGCAGGTGTATCCAGCATGGGATAAACACAGGCTCAGTCCAGTTGAAACCACTCGGGGAAATGATCTGTAAATGAATTGGAATGGTGGATGAAATAGCGGTCCTGGACTGCTTTTTCAGGTGTGATCCTGACACACCTTTTTATGTCATATCCATTCTTGGTAAACTTTGTGAGATGACTAGATTGTTGTCTAACATGGGCACTTTGTGTTAAAGACAATTGAATACATAGCACAGGACCAAATGCAAACTTAGCGACAGTTAAGACCTTACTATCTTGTTTAACAAATTGAAGAGTGTCTGGAGCAAGCTAAACACAAAGGTGTTTTTAAAACTGAATGTCCAAAGCCATAAAGCAGAAGGTCATCAGATTCTAAAGTTTCTGGAGAGGAAGAAGGAAAGTAGCAGCCGTAAAGAAGGCTGCATCTATGGTTTAGCGCAGAGCTAGATCTTTGATAATTCAGGGGGTTCAGGCGGTGCGCAGATCAAATTGAAACAAGGATATCATCAGATATGAGTGATGCTGTATGCCAAAGCTGAGAGCTGAGGAGAAATGACACTGCAGCAGCACAGCCCCTCGTGGGTTTACGGTGAGACAATAGCCTGGCTGCGATTCAAAAGGTAAACGCCGTCAAGGAGAGCTTTTGCTGGATTTGACTCAATCTTGGTGTGACCTTCACAGTCACAGTTTCTCTTTATTGTAATCTCAGCACAAAGAGGCAGCAGCGAGCAGTGGGAGTGGGCTACCTGGCAGGCAGGCTGAAAGCTAAACAAAGGCAGCCTAGCTGATGCTCGGGACTGATATCACAAACACACTTCAATTAAAGCTTGCTGTCCTCCTCAAAGACAAATCAAATCAGGCAGCATACAGGCGGGAAAGCCAAAACAAGGAGAAAGTAAGAGGGGAATGGAGAGTGTATATGGGTTGGAGAGAGAGAACTTGAGTGATTGCTGTCTGGGAACAAAATCTGTATCATATCTTAGGCCTCTGCCTCAGTCATCTTTTTGTATGGATCCTTTAGAGTTCCTCTTTTCTCAAGAGCACTGTTTTTGCTGAGCTAAAATAATGTGTGCCTGTAATAGGTACATTTTTCCTGTCAGTACAATTCTATTCTGAGTATTTTAGTAATACTTTCTGTAGCACTGAAAGTAAATGGTACTTCTCCCACAACACCCATTTATTGATTCTAATGGTCGACTGCTGGTTTAAACATTAGGCCCTTGCATGAACATGCATTTTTGGTGATCCAGTCTTCATCTCAAATGTTACATCAAAGTGAAAATGGGGCATAAGAGTCAGCCAAGCATTCATAGCACAGTCAGAATCAGATAATATCAGTCAGACCATCACATGTACTCTTACATTGTTGTAGGTATGTGCTGGTCTTAGTTGGCCATCAGTAGTCAAGAAGTACCCCTCACACAGGATAAACATTATTTAATTGAAAGAAGAGAAAAGAAAAGAAAAAAACACCATGAAAAACCTTTAAATATGTATCACTCCAGGAGCAGAATGACTCCTTTCCCTCCTCTGCACTGACCAGTTGGTTCATTGTAGTAGCATTTACGATAGCTAGTATCTCAATTGCTGCTAACAGGGGCTGTCATCGTTTATGTTGTCTGCTAATAGACAACTGTCTTTCTTCCATGGAGAAAAAAGTAAGTACAGGCTGTACAAGAAAATAATCTCTGGCGATCCAACTCCTGGCTGGCTGACTTCCCACACTCTACCTAGCTAGCTAGCATATTTGCATATTGCACAGGAGAAATGAGATCCAATTACAGAGTGTGCAGAATACAGACGATGAGAACACATATAAATATCAGATAAAAACAAGTAATAAGATTGGAATTATTTTTTATCCAGATATTGATTTCCAGATACAGCTCTAATGCTGCAGTAAGGTGTAAATGGGGCTATGTGTTTCTCACTTGTTTTTCAACTCATTGTGGACCAGAGTATGTACACATACACACATATACATTAACCGTAAATCTGACCAGCAATGGCAGGTCAGTATAATTTTACAGAGAGCCCAGTGGGTGGTTCTGGGCAATACTCGGGCCAAAAATTCGAAAATGGTTTCACACAAGGATAGTCATTGTGTTTCACGCAAGGGCAGTCATTTGCACCATTGAATGGTGAAATTCACAGGATAATTCCAGCATTAATTGATTCTGGCTGGTTGAAATAAACAAGCTGGCAGATTGCACAAAGACAAGAGTAAGGCCCATCGGTTGGGCCTGGGGAGAAAGGGGAGGTCACAGAGACAGGAGTCTTTGATAGAGGAGATTCAGCTGTGTCAGTAATAGGGAGCATGGAGCTTTGGAAGCGCTTTTGTCTCTCCTCAAATCTATCACCCATGAGCCCATGGGGACTCTCTTCAGTGAGGCTCAATGACAGTGAGATTCACATCTCACTCTGGCTCATGATCCCCCAAAACGAGCCTGTCTCACAGGGATTACAGCCAGAGCCAGGCTCTAGACAGCATGGCGGAATTAGACCTACTTTTTAAGTAATTGGCAGTTTGAGGAGATAATGCAGACAGAAAAGAGAATGGATTTTTACCATTTTGTCCAAATGAAGTGAAGACAGATTTGATTGCTTTTTACCTACTTAATACAAGGAAAACATTTTGAATCAATCATTTTGAAAAAATCTGAATACTATGTTTGCATAATGGCATACTTCAGGGGGAACCATTTATAAATCAGATATACTGGATGTGCTACAAATGTACGCTTAAAGCAAAGATTTCACAGCTCATGCCTTCATAGACAACACTTGTTCTGAAGAGGACTCTAAATGAATATGTGAGGGAAAGGAGTACCACAGATACCCCACACTTCAAGAAGTCAACGATGGTACCCTGGCCATGTGGTAATGTTTGGTGGATGACCTGATTGGTAGATGGTAAAACATTAGGAAGGAGCGAGTTAATGCTTGAAGAATAACCAAAACTACTGTGAGTGTAGGACACGTTGGCAGAGAGCACCATAGATACCACATACTTGTTCAGGAACTCAGCCATGGTAGCATGCCCATGTGGTAATTTGTGACAGATGGGCTTATTTGTAGATGGTAAAACATTATGAAGGGGTGATTTCATACTCAAGGAATAAGCAAGACAGCTTTGAGTGTAGATAGGAGAACACATTGGAGGAGAGCACAGCAGATACAACACACATGTTCATGAATTCACTACGCTTGTTCAGGAAATCGGCCTTGGCAGCATGCCCATGTGGTAACACCTTCTGGCTGGGCTGGATGGTGGATGCTGAGATGTTAAGAAGGGGAGAATTCATGCTATAAGCAAGATATGGACTCTGAGTGTAGATACAAGGGCACACTAGAGGACAGTGGTGCAAGATAAACCTTGTTTTTACAGGAATTCATCATGCTTGCTAAAGAAATGAGTCTTGTTAGCATGCCCATGTGGTAACATCTGGTGGATGGGCTGGATGGTGGATGCTGAGATGTTAGGTAGGGGAGAGTCCCTGCTATAGACATTATGAAAAGGAGTCTGGGTCTAGCTGTGAGAACATATTGGAGGAGAACACTGCACATACACCACTCGTGTTCAGGAATTCAGCCTAGACTCTGACCCATAGAGGACTCTGAGTATAGATGCGAGGACACATTGGAGGAGAGCACGGCAGGACTCTGGGACGTGAACCTGACTGCTCCCTGTGGAGCAGCAGAGAGAAGTGTATAGCAGACGGATACAAATGAGCCACTCCATCGCTACATATGGGAATAGAGTATCCTGTTGTGTCCCAGCAAAAGAACTGATCATTCTCTTTCCTGAGTAGGAGGAATAGGATATATATCTGTCCTGTGTTGTTGGACCCACACACACACACACACACACAC